>VUQS01073392.1:0-31379 GCA_015108495.1 Heterochromis multidens
AACCGAGTGTAAATGACCTTTAAATGGTCAGACATATTTGAGTAGTGTTTTCACATATGCTAGTTTATGAATATCTTAAGTTTAATATATGGGTTAATACAGTAGTTTTGTTTTGAAGTTCATGCTTTTATTTTGAAAGCGGAAACACTATAGCGAAAAGACAGGAAAGGGCTCAATAGTAACGTAAGATTTGCGACACAGAAAAAGTGTGCCTTAAGCAAAAAAGGGGAACGTTGCCTGTGTTAATAAGTACCTGGCTGACAGTGGCACAAGGTTTGTCCATGTTTTCTTTAATGTAATAAGTTATGTGGAATCAGAATGTTGTTTGATAGAGTTTATGTGCAGCTGTAAGCTAGTAATCGAATATAGTGAATCAGGTGAACTGTAGTTCTGTCATAACTGTATTTTAGTTTTCCAGTGAAAGGATTCGCAACCTCATTTTGATGTGTTATATAGTAGTTGAGACATGAAGGATATCTTACTTAAGATATGTGAGATAAAGCTCAAATTTGGTGTTGTGTATATTATAGTTTGTGTGTGTGCAAGAGAAATGTATGTTACTTTAATACTTTTATTTTAAGTTGGTAATATTTTGTTTTGTTTGTCCCTAGCTCTTACGGTGTCTTCACTGAAAGGTTTCAATGAATCACGTCTTTAATAAAGTTTCTGTGAAGCATCAGTTTAAGAGACCATCATTCAGCCAGGGATGCTACACCGAGAAAAATAAAACAAAAATTACCTGTGCAGCTAGAGTCAAGGGAGAGGTAGGTAAGAGAATATGCCTTTTAGGTGTTTGGATGAACTTAGCATTTAATCAGCCCATCCCATTCTGCTGCAGCTCTGTGTCTCTTTGTCCCAAAACTGTTTTTATGCTGTATCTTTATCCCTTTCCAAAACACGGCTTGAAACATTTAGTTGGATTATTTAATGAGGAGAGGAATCTGGCAAAAGATGATGCACTCTCAAATTAAATTTTTTTAATTTTCATCCACTTTTTCAGAGACATTTAATCAGAGCCACAGTACCATACTCCCTTCTGTATAAATGTTAATGTTTTTGTTCTCTGTAATAGAGAATCAGTCGTTTCTCACCTGGGACTAGCTTGGCCGAGCCTTTCTGTAAACACTGTGAACTGTGACTAAGAGGGCACCATGATTTGTGTTAAGCCCCTCCCAAATGACGTCTTCCATTACCTCCCCACACCTCCCAGCCCCGTGGAGCTCTGACAAATGTTAATTCTTTATTCAGAGTTGGACTGAGCATTAAGTCATTTATTTCAGCCTGTTAAAGCAAACACTTTGTGACAGCTCTCATTGTCTGGCACAGACGGAGCCCGCGGTGATCCGAGCAGAGACCGGTGGCTTAAAATTTCACGACTTGACAGTGTGACCAGATGTTCCTGTGACTGTCTCACATTTGTGGTGTAACAGATGAGCTCTGGCATCACACTCTGCTGGCCAGAAGATGCTGAGTCTCACTCAGGGACACACCCACATACTCACATGCAGAGGAAAACTCCTGATGAGCTCTGAATATCTGAAAATGAAATTCCCTTCACCTCACTCTTCACATTTAATGAACCGGGATTTGCATGTGTGAATGAAAATGCCTTCCTATCGTACACCTTCTGAATTCTTAGTAATGTTTTATTCTCATTGCTTTGACTCTCTGCACGATCATTGTCATATACAAAAAAGGCAGATTGTTTGCCATCCTATAATCACAATAAAAAAAGGAACAATAGAGAGAAAACATGCTGCATCATTGCTTGAGGGCAGACTGGAATTATAGTGTACGCAAAATGAACATGATTCTTTTGGGAACTTTCATTAGGATTTTGATTCAAACAGAAAAGGGATTTAGGTCAGCCTGGCACCATGACTCACCAAAACATGAAAGAAAGTTGAAAGCAGGATTTGAGTGTTAATTTTCACTTTAGAATCAGTGTAGCTCAAATACTCAGACTTCACAAGATAAGAAAGATAATCTCTTTTAACACCTCCTGTGATATCAATTCATCCATTTGTCCTGACAAAGTCAACACCAACTGTCTAACTAACACTTCCTGGAACACTTTGTTTAATTCTCATCTAAGACTTTTTTTTTTTTTTAGAGAGATAGAAGCTGTCAAGAAAAAGGTGGACAATCTGTCACGGATTCAGCTTCATCTCAGTTGGGTTTCTGCTAATTAATTGTGCCTGCCAGTGGTATTACAGTATCTCCTTTCATTCTAGGTCTGTCCAGGAGTAGTCCTCATACCTTCCTGATGTTACACCAAAGTCAAAGTAGATACAGAAATATTGCTGCTCTGCATTATTATTATTAGGCACACGTGTTCAACCTGTTGTAATCAGCCAGTCATATGGAAGCAACTCAATGCATTTAGGCATGAAGACATGGTTAAGGCAACCTGCTGAAGTTTCAACTGAGCATCAAATTGGGGAAGAAAAGTGATTTAAGCAACTCTGGCTGTGGCATGGTTGTTGGTGCCAGACGGGCTGGTCTGAATATTTCAGAAAATGTTGATCTGCTGGGATTTTACCTGGGGTTTACAGAGAATGATCTGAAAAAGAGAAAATATCCAGTGAGAAGCAGTTCTCTGGGCGAAAATGTCTTGTTGATGTCAGAGGTCAGAGGAGAATAGTCATACTTTTTTGAGCTGGAAGGAAATAACTTATTCACTTGTTAAAACCAAGGTATGCAGAAGAGCATCTCTGAATGCACAACATGTCGAACATTGAAGCAGATGGCCTTCAGCTACATAAGACCAGACTGGGTGAGTCTTGTCAGCTAAGAACGGAAAACTGAGGCTACATTCATCAGAATTTGGTGTAAACAACATGAAAGCATGGATCCATTCTATTTTCTATCAAAGGTTTGGGCTTGTGGTGGTGATGTAATGGTGTGGGGGATATTTTCTTGGCACACTTTGGGGCTCTTAGTACCAACTGAGCATCATTTAAACTCTACGGCCTACCTGAGTATTGTTGCTGATCATGTCCATCCCTTTTTGACCACAGTGTACCCATCTTCAGATGGCTGCTTCCAGCAGGATAACACACCATGTAACAAAGCTCAGATCATCTCGAACTGGTTTCTTGAACATGACAATGAGTTCGTTGTATGCAAATGGCCTCCACAGTCACCAGATCTCAATTCAACAGAGCACCTTTGGGATGTGGTGGAATGGGAGATTCGCATCATCTGCAGACACTGGGTGATGCCATCATGTCAATATGGACCAAAATCTCTGAGGAATGTTTCCAGCACCTTGTTGAATCTAAACCATGAGAAATTAAAGGGTCCAAATTGGTACTAGTAAGGTGTAGTGTATGTGCAGCTTAGTTCAGCACTGTGAATATGTTTCACTAAACAGTGTCACTTTTATCTTTAAGTGATTGTTGTTTTTAACTGTGTCTCAGTCCTCACAGTAAAATCTGTTTACTACTTGACTCTAGAGGTACTCCATGTAAATTTCAGCATTAATAGAAATGTCTTTCTTTTATGAGAGAAGTTCATGTATCCAGGTTAGTGTGAAAAAGGTGTAAAAATATTTTTCTGCTGGTGCAAGTGTTGCTCAGGGTTAATTAATTCACACTCATTCATTTTTCACCCCTACCTCCCACTAGTTTTTACACACACACACACACCTGCATATGCTTACACGCCTACTCCCCTACGCACGCACACACAGTAAAGGATATAAACAAACTGTGAGGTGAGAGGGATAGCACACACAGAGGAGAAATGGAGGAGAGAAGCTTTGAGTCACTCCCCACCTCCAGTCTCTCTGTGTCCTGCTGCTCCTTCTTACCTGATGGGGACGCCTGACTGTTTGATGTGTGTGACAGTGGTATCGGGAACACCGCACCCTGCGGTTCTGATCTGGTCTAATCATGGAACCACTGCCGCGCTCTCCCGCCAATCCACATCCTGTCACCTGCAGGGGTAAAAGGTCAGTGCAGGTAACATCACAGCTCGCAAGGCAGGTAACTCACGATTATTTGTACCTCCACAAACAAACAAACATGGCTGCAAGGACACTCCGCCCACTTTGCTTTCAGTGCATGTTTCAAGTCCAGGCCTTCACATGGGGTTGGAAATCATGTGTCTTTAGAGCACATTTACAGACAAAAATTATGTTAAGGATGAAGACTAATACAGAAAGTAATAGTTAGAGATGTAATACATGGCAAAATAAGATTCCTCTCAAGGAATTGTTTGAAAGGTTGACCAGTCAGGTACTTCTCACCATAATACCACTACATAAAGTTTTTTATTCATAAGCAGAAATTAGATAGTCTTTCTTTTTCCTGAGCTAAAAACTCACTCACCCTGCTTTTGTCTCCTGTCTTTTTCTCATATGCACTGCAATCACTTGTTATTTTACTCCATTGTCCTTTGTAGTCACTATAAATATCCCCATAATCAGAGTTAATAGCACAATTGTTGCACTGATGAAGGAGGGGCACTTTTTTTTAAATCCACTTTTCTTTTGCTGTTATTGTTTAATAAATGAAATAAAGTGTCTTTTTCTAGCCTCCACCCTCTATAACAAAAGAAATCTAAGCTCTCTGACACCCATACTACAGTGATGCAGAGAATAATAGGAGAGTGTTTCGCTGGTACAATAATACCTCTGCATTCTTGGGTTCAAGTGAAAAGAGACTTTAAAAAAATAACTTGTCTCAGGAAATGAGAACGTGTTGAAAGTTCATTCAGTCAAAGTGAAAGAATTAAAGACAGCATTTCTTCTGCAAGGTGAGAAATGCTAGGCAAGTCTTGATATGAACCCTCGTTTACAGAAGTATTGAGACCTACTTTTTTAAATAAAACTGAAAAGGTTTTTTTAATTATGCACTAGTGCGATTCAATCCTTCTCTCAAGAGGATGAGCACATTCAGAGTGAGGATTGTAAAATGTTCAGGAGACAGCTGGGTGACAGGACAGACAAGATGAGTCCAGGGTGTCTGAAGGTACTGATGCAGCTGGAGCTGTATCCAAGGAAATAGTGTGAGAGCCTTAATTCACAGCACTTTTTCACAATATAGAGGGATACAAGCTTTAACAGCTGGAAAAAATGAGATATTTAAATTTGTCTGCAATCACAGCTACCATTGACATACCTATAGTGCTGTGAAAAAGTATTTCCCCCCTTTCTGATTTCTCAGTTTTTTGCACATTTGTCACACTTACAAAAAAAATGTATTTTAGACCAAGATAACCTGAGTAAATACAAAATGCAGATTTAAATGATGATTTCATTTATTAAGAAAAAAAAAGCTATCCAAACCTGCCTTGTGTGAAAAAGTAATTACCCCCTAAACCTAAAAACTGGTTGTGCCACCCTTGGCAGCAAGAACTGCAATCAAATATTGTGATAACTCGCTGTGGAGGAATCTTGGCCCACTCTTCTTTGCAGAATTGTTTTAATTTAGCCACATTGGAGGGTTTTTGAGCATGAACAGCCTGTTTGAGGTCATGCCAAAGCATCTCAATCGGATTCAAGTCCAAACTTTGACTAGGCCACTCCAAAAACCTTCATTTTAGTTTTTTTGAGCCATTCAGAAGTGGACTTGCTGGTGTGTTTCAGATCATTGTCCTGCTGCATAAGTGCGCTTGAGCTTCAGGACATGAACTGATGGCCGGACATTCTCCTTCAAGATTTTCTGGTAGAGAGCAGAATTCATGGTTCCATCAATTATGGTAAATCGTCCAGGTCCTGAAGCAGCAAAGCAGCCCCAGACCATCACACTACCACCACCATGTTTGACTGTCGGTATGGTGTTCTTTTTATGAAATGTTGTGTTAGTTTGATACCAGATGTAACAGGACTTTTGTCTCATCAGTCCACAGAATATTTTCCCAAAAGTCTTGGGGATCATCAAGATGTTTTTTGGCAAATGTGAGATGAATCTTTGTGTTCTTCTTGCTCAGCAGTGGTTTTCTCCTTGGAACTCTCCCATGGATGCCATTTTTGCCCAGTCTCTTTTTTATTGTTGAATCATGAACTCTGACCTTAACTGTTGCAAGTGAGCCCTGTAGTTCTTTAGATGTTGTTCTGGGTTCTTCTGTGACCTCCTGGATGAGTCATCAATGCACTCTTGGAATAATTTCAGTAGGCCAGCCACTCCTGGAAAGGTTCATCACTGTTCCAAGTGGTAGTTAACCTAAATAAAAAATAGACTTGAGAAACAAAGCAATAACTGACTAAAACAATGTTGTGCACTCAAAAAACTGCTTAAATAAAATAATAACACAGTTTTAGTCTTACTGAAATCTGCTGACTGGAGTCTTTATTGGGACTTGGGATGTCTATTATTAATCTCTGGCTCTCTTCCACAGTGTGTTTGTGTCCTGTCTTCCTCCCCTCACCCCCAACCGGTCGCGGCAGATGACTGCCCCTCCCTGAGTTTGGTTCTGCCGGAGGTTTCTCCCTGTTAAAAGGGAGTTTTTCCTTCCCACTGTCGCCAAGTGCTTGCTCATAGGGGATCATCTGATTGTTGGGGTTTTCTGTATTATTGTAGGGTTTTTACCTTACAATATAAAGCGCCTTGAGGAGACTGTTGTTGTGATTTGGCGCTATGTAAATAAAATTTTATTGAAATTGAATTGAATTGAATGTCTATGTGACATTGAGACAATTTCCTTTGAAAAGGGCTGTGTTTCTATTGTAATTGCTGAAGGTCATAAATTTCCCCCCAACAACCTCCATATTCTAATAAATGAAAAGCTAACACTGAAATGAATCAAAACTAAACTAGAACTAAACATTTTTTAAACAATAAAGGCTAAAATGAAATAAGCAAACCACTCTGGAAACTAACTGAAACTAATGGGATGACCCTCCTTAGTTTGTTTTGGAAGGTCACATGATTCAGAGGAGAGACCAGGCAGCCCCTGATGACAACCAGCTGGCTAGGCTTCCTCAGCTCCACTCCTGACTCACATGACCTACCAGGACAAATTAAGGAGGGTCATCACACTTAACTAAATTGAAAATAAAAACAAATAACTCTGGCTCTTTGGATATATGCAGTCTTGTCTCAGGTATTCCTAAGTAATAATTTCTTATTCTGATCAAGAATAAGAAATTAGAGGCAGTGATCACAAAAACTGGAGGCTGCCCCTAAGCAGGCTTCCTGAGCCTGGCCAATGAGAAAAAAGTATGTTCAAAAATTGCCTGTTTTTAGAAAAATGCTCACCTAAGGGGCTGCATAACGAGCAGCATAAGAAAAAAAATTGCTGTGAATTGTGTATAGCAACAGTTGTGAAGTCCAAGAAAAAAATCAACCTGGAAATGAGCATAATATATCTTCTTTGAGTCATAGAAGTCTCTTCTTGTTGTTTGAACTTATAACATAATAAACACAACATGTGAGAAAACATACGCGCATAATGTGTTTTATAGCAATCAAACAGCCAAGCTTATCAATGTCTTTTTGATCATTTCCACTGCCTTCCTCTTGCCATGAACTGCCTGTCAAAAATCAATTAATTTGTCAGAGGTTATTGGCCTGTCAGTGCACGGCATTTTAATAAAGCTGAAGGGCTTTGATAAGACCTTGCTTTAATTGGCAGTGAGCAAGCGATAAGGCCGCCTTTATTTATTTCCTCCTTTTATATTGTCTCCTACAGTGCAAGATTCTCCAGTGCAGATTGATCAGTGTATTAATTATGAATCCAGCCCTCCTGCAACTGTATGAAGAGTTTTCAGGGAGTGCTCTCATTTTAAACTCCCCTCCGGCTTTTGGAAAAGGACAGCGGCATCCCAACGCTGGGACTGGTCTTCCCCTCGTATGTGCCATCTCTGTTAAGTTGGTATTCTGAGCTGACACGTCTCCTTCCCATCAAAGCGGCACATCTGGCCCTCCTGGAGCTGTAGTCAAATGTCACCCAGACCCCCCCATGGAGTGATGCCAGCCCTGTGTCAGGTTACACCACCAGACATTGAAGCATTTGAGTGTCATTCTTGTGTCGCTGCCCACTGTGATGACCATGGGTAACTCTTATCCCTTCGGAAAAAATATGTAACAGCAAAACTGGTTATCAAGATGCAAACAGCTTCTGGTGATTATTGTCTGTGAATAAGCATCAGCATGTTTATGAGGTGTATTGAGCATAAATATACCCAACAATGCAGAGCAGCAACTTTTTAAAAAATTTGTTGGTCATCATGTTCTGCCATGGTGATCACCATGGTAATCAGAAGGTAACACATGTCAGATGGTTTTATTGTCTTTTGGGAGGTTGTTACATAGCCTTACCATATCAAGAGCATATACAGTATACATAGTACTATCTAAACCACTACTTCTCTCCTCCCTGTAGTCTAAACAACATTAAAACCTTCAAGGGGAAAATCAGTCTACAGAGAATGCACACAAATCTATGTAGCCACAACATATACAGGACATATACCAACAAGTAGTTAGCTCTATTACCTCATAGCAAAAAGGTTCATGGTTCCTGATCAGCTGGGACTTTTCCTTGGAGACTTTGCATGTTCTCCCTGTGGCTGCATGGGTTGTCTCTGGGTACTTTGGCTTCAACCCACAGTCCAAGTATGTGCTTGTCCAGTTAACTGGTGAATCTATTTAGAATCTAATCTGTGTGTTGGCCCTGTGATGGACTGGCATCCTGTCTAGGGTGTACCCTGCTTTTCACCCTGTGACAGCTGGGATAGGAGTTTGGATAAGTAAGGCATTAAAAATCAATATAATTTATCCCCTGCTGATTTGAATAGCCGTGCAACAGATTGGCGACCTATCCAGGATGTACCCTGCCTCTAGCCCATGACAGCTGGGATAGGCTCCAGCCCCCCATGATCCTGAATTGGATAAGCTGAAGATGGATGGATGGATGGATGGATGGATGGATGGATGGATATTTAAAAAGAATAAAAAGAAAATCTGTCTCTTGTGAGTCCCCAACTTTATGGAAATAGTGCATTTCTCTGACTCCCCTTTGACTGAAACTGGCAACATAAAATAACTTTTTTTTACAGAGTTGCTCTCTAAAATTGCCTAAAATCCATTGCATTCCATTTTAAATCAATGTGTCCAGTTAGTGTCTTCTAACCTTTATGACCTGTGACCATTTAAAGGGGCCATAATCAATATTTCCATAATAAATACAGTATGAAAGAGGTGCTTGTAGTGACAAACCTGCAGAGTATTATTAACTAAACCTCTGGCTCTTTGTGGCTTTATAGTGAGTTTCAAGTCATTGTTCAATTTAACTGTCTTGACAGCTTTCATAGCATCAGTTTCAGCTGCAACATACTGCAGGTTGATTTTAATAGAAGGAGGAGAAAGAAATGAGCCCTGTTCCAAAGTTAAGAGATACAGGTTTCAGGCTGATGTTGCTGTTGCTGTTTTACAGGGATTGTTGTTATCAAAGGGGTACCCTCGAAACATTATGAAATACTTTCCAGAAATAACCACTTAGCAGCCAGGATCAAACATCACCCACACACTTTCCCATGGGTGCAGCTATTCTGAGAGCACTTTCTTTTCTTTCTATCTTCTCATCTGCCTCAGCACAGTTCAGTAGAAGATTTGTCATTTTCTGCTGCTGTCCACGTTGCTCCTTTCTCTAAAGCTTTAGAGAAATAGTCCACATGAAGAGCTTTAACATTCGGATGGATGCAGAGCTACGTCTTCTCGAGCAAAACTGGTAAATGCCTCTTCGTAAGAGTATACAAAAGTCCCCTTGATCCCCTCAGTGTTTCATTCACCTCTGCACTGTGTCGCTTTTAAACCTACAGAGACTTGATTAAGTAGTTCTCAGACTGGTTTTGACAGGTTAAGTAGGGCACGAGACGCTGCTCTCTGCAGGTCCCCACCTGCTGCTAACTCACATTACCAGATACATCTATTTGAGGACCTTCTTTCAAAGGCTGATAAGTCATGTTGTCATGCACACTCTTCTGTCAGTAAAGTCTGATCTTGATCAATATGAAACATCATGGAGGTCTTTGGATTTTGCTGTGGGGTCTGCAAATGTGATTTGATCCAAACCATTTCTTCTCCCTATTTAAATTGACTCTGGCATGTTTGCTTATTGTATGCCACATTTTGTAGTTCATGATAATTCAACACATTACGAAATCCCACGCAGGGCTGTCGACTGTGGTGTTTCCTCTGGGCTAACTAATCATTTTTTCATTTGATGCAGGAGCCTCTTGTCTTGTTCAGACATCTTTTGGATAACAAAAAACCAAACAACTGTAATAGGCACATTTTTCTAAAGCACCAAAAGACATACAAAACTGATTCTTAAAGTCCTGTTTATGTGATGGGATATAGATATTTTCCTGACTTTCTACCACAAGAAGCAAAAACTTCTGTTGGTCCTGTTAATTGTGTGTGTCAAAAAGGCTCTGTTCAAAAGTATTCAACAACCACTTAAGATATTGAAACTGCACATAATTAAATCTCACTACAACCACTGGGGGAACTAGATTCCAAGAAGTTGATTATAATGTAAAAGAAAAACACTACATGCAGATGTCTTGTCTTCCTTAAATAAATAAATAATAAATAGCAGATGAGCTGTCAGACAAATGAATTTCCCTCTGGGATCAATAAAGTTATTTGTATTCGTATTCGTATTCGTATTATGTGAAAATGCAGAAGTTTAATTAGCTAAATGTGTTGATTTTTTTTTTTTTTTTAGCTGGTACTTGTTCTGGAAATTTTGTTGACTGTCGAGTAAATCTCTTCAGACAGCCACCTAGGGGCTTGTTAAATTAGATTTCTGTTTGAGTACAGTGAACTTTTGTCATGTTTAAGAAACCAGTTTGAGATGATTTGAGCTTTGGGACATGGTGCGTTATCCTGCTGGAAGCAGCCATCAGAAGATAGGTACACTATGGTCATAAAGGGATGGACATGGTCAGCAACAATACTGTCATGGTCCTGTGTCTCTAACTCTAAATTCTGATTTATCTTTAATTATTCTTTGTTTTGGTTGTAATCTCAGTTTTGACGTTTTGAGTCTTTGATTTAAAGCTTCTGGGTCTCTTCTTTTCTTAGTATGCATTCGAGCCTAGTTTTAGATCTTGTACTTTGGTATTATGGGTTTTGTAGTGATTGTTTATTTTGATTCCTGGAGTTTCAGTTTATCTCTGCCTTCCCTGTGTCTCCCATTAAGTCTCCATCTCTGTGTTAGGTGTTCCCTTCTTAGTTTCTTCCTGTTTAATTTTGATAGTCTCTTGCCTCGTGTGCCATGTATTGAGTTTAACTTCCCTTGTCTCGTTATCCCTGATTTGTTCCTGCTGTGTTTCCCACCTGTTTTCCCCTAGCCTCATTATCTTGTGTATTTATTGTCTAAGTCTCCCCTTGCCCTTTGTCGTGTCATCCCTCTAAGCTGTGTGCTCCCCTGCTCCAGTTTCCCTAGATGTGTGTTTTCCTGTTAGTGTTTCCCCTTAGATTATTTTGAACCTTTTTATTCGGAACCGGCAGCGATAAAGGTGTGTTTTATGATCCACTCCTGCGTCCTGATTTCTGCGTTTGGGTCTGCTACCTGCGTGCTACACAGCAATCCCTGACAAATTTAGGATTTTCCAAATCATAAAAATCTGTATACTCTGTCACATTGGTGTGGAAGTTCACAAAAAACAATAAGTGACAAAACAAAAAATCATATTTTAGGTTTAATATAGTATTTTCCCCAAAATCTGTACTTACGCAGGTCTGATTAACTTTATTAAATTGTTTAGATTGAAATACTTTGTGCCAGTTATCTAAATATATAAAGAGTTCCATTTCATATATGAAGAAATCTTCATATATGAGAAGCAGTCAGTGAGGCAATAAGGCTTTCTGTGTTTCCTGATTCCTGGAAAGCTTTTACTTTAGTTACACGGCAGAGTGATGCATCACTCATATGATGTGGCAGGACCAGTGAGGAAGAATTCACTTGTGTTTTATAAGCTTCACTCATCACAGGAAAAAAGACATGACAGTGTCTGTGGGTTTTTTAATGCCCATTACCCAGTAAATGCCAGTTTAGCTGAAATTCCCTCAGAAGTCGTTACACATCCAAGAAACTCGTGCGTGCATAATTATTCTCGCTGCAGTAAAACTTTTATGTTTGTCCGGGCTGGTTGTGCGGCCATAGCCTTCTGAACCTTTGTGTTCCCATTGGGCTTTTTTTTTGTCTAGTTCCTGAGTAATTCAGCTGGTGCATACTAATTGGTGTGCCCTTATCCCTGTGGCAAAAGGAGGAAAAGTATGTTGTGTGTGTAAGCATACATGAGTGAATGTATGTGTGTGGGTGGATGAGTCTACTGGACCATGCAGATGAGTCTGATCCTACAGCTGCAGGAAATCCTTCCTTGGATAGCTCACATCAGTGCAGCAGCTTAGATCTTTTTAGACACCAGCCACTCCAACAAACAAGGTGACTACCTTAATAATCATGTGGATGAAATATTTTTCAGCATGGGTTTACAATTTACACCAAAATGATGACTGTGAGAGCCTGCTACACACCCTAAGATGAATACAATACAAAAAACTACAAAACACTGAGAAAGCATTCCTCCATTTGACAACACGTGCAGCATTTTTAGAAAACAAAACCAGAAATGTCATAGGATTTATAACACATGTAGGATAATTTTTAAATCATGCAATCAGCATGTTTAATCAAACAGAATAAACCTCTTATTTTAACACATTTTCCGAAACCATTGTTTTAACGTGGTATAGATGCTTTGCTCGTGTTTTTGTCTGTTTTTCTAAAGTTGCAGTGTTTTGAGATTTCTGGGCTTAGAATTCATTGGAAATTTACATTTTCGCACCACAGTATCAATGGGGAGGGAAAGAAGAGTCTTTTCATAGTTCATCTTTCATCAACATTGTGGATACTTCTGTGTTCAGGCAGTTAAAAACAGTTTTGAGTTCCCTCCAACTCTCTTTCATCGCTTGTATTGTGCTCGAAGCAAATACGACAGATGTTGTGAAAGCCGTTTTCAGCTCCTGCTAAAAAGAAGCATTCACTGACTGTCGTTTGCAGCAGCCCAGAAATTGTTATTAACTGCAGGTTGGTGGTAGTGCTTGATCAAGCACTTCTCAAGAGAGCTACAGCTGCATTGCACGGGTGGCTATGGGAACTCAAAATATGTTATCCCAGAAAGAATGAGAGGTCACATAATTATCACTGTAACTCTTATGTCTAGCACTCAGCAGCTAGCTAGGCTATTTTAGTTGAATGGAAAGAGAGGGAAATTACTAGTGATAGGTTCAAATATCATGCACAGAGTAGTCTTCTTATGTAACCCTCAGCAAGAAACTGGATAAGCATATTGCCAGAATATTATTATTATTATTATTTTTTAAATTGTTTTAAAAACAACAACAACAATAACAACAATGAAATGACGGAAAGAAAACAGATATCCTGATGCCTTCATTCCTGCTTTTCACTACCATTGTCCCATCTGCGCAAGCAGGGTGAATAATTGATAAGAGAATGCATTCCCTGTCCACCTCACCTCCCTCCTGTAGAACTGAATGAGATGTCACCCAGGTCCAGACGATAACCACTGCTGACACCTCGACTCATCTGAATTTCAAGTAGAAAGGCAAAAGGGACAGGACATGCTCCGGGGAGAAGGGGTGGGCCTGGAAGGAAACACTATCACTGTCAGTAGACTGATTTTATAAAGGTAAGCGGCAAGATAAAGAGAATACAACGGAGGGGTTTAAACAGATCAATATTAAAGCAAATGCCATAAACAGACATGTCTGAAGAAAAGAGAGAAAATCATTTAGAACTCTGTTGAACTGAGCTGCTACAATAAGCTGAAATAACCACCATTTTCAGCAGTTCTAAATATCTAACACCCTCGGCCGGTCCTTTTACCCAGCTGTTGCCAAGGTTATGGCTGATTGGATGACCCGAATCAGCATTAAATCCTATGAGATCTGCCAGACTGATTAATGGATTCACACATCACACATGATTCACTTTGGAGCACTTGGAGCAGAAGAGCAGAAGACAAAACATTTCACTTGACTGGCCAAAGAATACCTGACAACCAAGAGGATGTAAAAGACACAGAGAGCGATTGAGTCAGAAAGTGCAGATGGTTGGAGTGCGCTTTATACTGCCTCAACACATAAGTGTTGTCATACCTAGGGTGTCCCGAGAGATTTGGAGAAAATTGGATTTTGCTGTGTTCTGTTTCACTGCAAACATGGACAAATTGCCTTCCTGACTGACTTCTTGTTGATGTTAATGAGCATGAAAGTGAGGCTTCAAGTGTCAACAAAAAGGAAGGTTAAAATGTGGTTTGGATCAAGAACAGAGCTGAAGAGCAGCTGGAATTGAGTTTGTTTGTTCAATTGCTGCTGAGGTATTAAAATATCTGTATGGTTCATGTGAAGCTACCGTTAACAGCCAGTAGAGTGACTGGATATGGGTTAACAGCAAGCCTGGCCATGTTCAGAGATGATAAAAAAAGCTAACCACAACGTATCTCATATATCATACTTCTGTACAAAAACCAATGTGCAACAACAACTGATTCTTACCCAGCGAGCAAAAACAGCCAGGGTCTTTTCAAATTAAAAAATAAAAATAAAATAAAGTGACATTAAAATGACATTACTAAAAAGTGTATGCATATTTTGCCTGAAGCTAAAGTCTCCATTTAGGAATTTCTCCCACCTTGGTACATATCTTGGAGTTCATCCTGGCAATATTTTAGTTTCTACATTTCCCCAGAGTTATCCACCTGATTCCCACCTATAGTTGAAGATTGAGGACAGAAGGGACTGAATGATTGGTTCAATGAAAGATTGCAAACTCTAATCAGTCTTTAAGTGTTTTAGATTCCCAGATGATTGGCTAGTGTAATGACTTAAGGAACTAATGAAGTCCCACAGCTATGCTGTGAGAAGGTATAAGATCGAATTTCTGATAGGAAGGCTTCCCTTTTTGGTTGGTCCCGATAACTCCTGCCCATAGAGATGATCTTTCAGTTTTCTCTGCTGTTGAGAGATTTAATAAGAACCCAAGCTGATGTATGGAGCAGAGCAAGCTGGGGCTCTGGCAGGAGAGTGTGACTCTTGGTCACAATAAATCCATTGCAAATTAGTGAAATACAGAGACAAATATAGAATGATGTAATAATATAATTATTGTAGCACAAAACTTATCAATAAAGATAAGGTTGGGGGCAGATAGATAATTAATTTTTTTTTTTTTTTAAATCTGGAGATTAAAATCATGCAAATCTTCTGTGCCCTAATCACTATGTTTTAGATCAAGAAGTAAATTCAAAATATTTCAGGTGGCTGCCTGACTTTATAACAAGTTACAATTTGTCTTTTCTAAAAATAATCACTTCACACCATTGGCTGGAATAATGAAAAACAAAGCCCAATTTTGGGTTGTTGTGCATAGTCCAGATGTCTTTGAATACAAGGGTTGGATGCTTAAAAAACCCTGCAGCCATTTCAAGTGGAAGTCAGTTAAAGACAGAAAATAAGATGTTAACATCGAGGGAGTAAGCAGCTTATTTCACACTGGATTATTCTTTTTTCCCCCTCCTTCTGGGCTGAATTCCAAATCCCAAGGAAGGCAGTGACACAACTGCTCTCCTAATAGATCCACTATGTCTGAAGTGTGGCTCTCATTGCCAGTGAACACTACTGAGAATATAGTCTGAGATATAAAGAGAAAAAAACACAGTCATGGTAAAAAGAAAATACTCTGTCTTTCAATTCTGAGGTTTTACATATCAGGACATCAGAAAAAATGATTAATTGATGATTGACTGGGCCATTGCAACACCTTAATTATTTTCTTTTTCAGCCATTCTGTTGTACATTTACTGCTGTGCTTGTTCTGTTGCATGACCCAGATTCGGCCAAGCTTTAGATGTCAGACAGATGGTCTCACATTTGACTCTAGAATACTTTGGTATATAGAGGAGTTCATGGTCGACTCAATGACTGCAAGGTGCCCAGGTCCTGTGGCAGCAAAACAACTACAAATCAGCACCTCTCCGTTGCTGTGCTGACAGTTGGTATGAGGTGTTTGTGCTGATATGCTGTTTTTGGTTTTCACTAAACATGGTGCTGTGCTTTATGGTCAAACATGGCCACATTGGTCTTGTCTGTCCAAAGGACATTTTTCTAGACGTTTTATGGTTTGTTCAGATGCAACTTTGCAAATCTAAGCTTCTCCTGGTAACCCTTTCCAAACAAGCCATACATGTTCAGTCTTTTTCTAATTGTACTGTCATGAACTTTAACTTTTGACATGCTAGCTAAGGCCTGTAGAGTCTGAAATGCATAATACTGCACAAAATTTGTGAGCCACCCCTCATTTCTTTATATTTTGCTTCCAAGGAGCCATACCTTCTTGTAATGTTTTAAAGTGGTCTTGAGCAACAGTTCTCCACTCTCCATCCCAGTTCAGCCACTTAACACTGATCTATGAATCATTCAAGCATAAAAAAGGCACCTCAAGGGATGAACCAGCGTTGTGGCTACACATTACAGACTATTTAGCAAAGAAACAATTTTGGGCACTTTGTTGTTCCCATTTCTTTAGGTCAATCTATGAAAAATACCAAAGATAACACAGTTTGACAGGTATAAAATAGTATTTTTGCACCAACAAGGTGATTCCCAAAGAGGGATTAACCAGAAACATATCTTGACATGGTGTGCAGTGTGTCCTTAAAAAATTTGAGGAAACTGGACAAGTGGAGGACAAAAGAAGTGGCAGTGGCCTAAACTCTATCTACAGCAGATTAACATAATCTGAAAGTCATGTCCTTAAGAAAAAGAAAAAAATCCAACAAAGACCTGACACTGGACCTGAGAAATGCACCTGGACCTTCAGCTGATCCATCTACTGTTCACTGAAGCCTCATCAGAAATGTTCTCAGTGGAAGGGTGGCTGTCAAGAAGCCATTCTGAAGGAAAGGAAACAGGGAAAAAAGGATGAGGTATGCCAAATGACACAAGAACTGGACTGAAAATCACTGACAACAGGTCTGATGGAGTGATGAATCCACATTTGAAATTTTTGATCCAATTTTCATCATAATGTATGGAGAAGGTCAGGAGAGAGATACAAAAGTGTAAAATACTGCTTGTGGTTTGAGGCTGCATTTCAGCCAGTGGTGTTGGGATTCTTGTCAAAATTGATGGAATTACTTTGTTTTTACAGTAGGTGACCTTTCATACATTCATTTTGAATTTTCCTCAAATCTAGTGTTCTTTTTAGAGCAAAAAAAAAAAAAAAAGAAAGAACAGAAAAAGACTCTTGTGTTCAGAACTCCTAAACATAATCTATTTTGGCTCATTTGAGCTTTGGGCACTGAGGCCTACTTCTGGTTGTCTTGCACATTTTGTTTATCACTGGCAAAATAACATGTATAAATAAATAAAATATAATAATCTCAGAAGTGATTCTTAATCAAAACCCATTTAAAGTATTTATATTAAATAAATTAATCAAGAAAACCCGTCTGAAGGGTGTTAAAAATCAGAAAACCACACAACTTCTTTTGTTATGATACTGAGTCAATGCTATTGTCAGTGCTTATTCAAAACTATTAGTATAGAGTGAGATTCTCTTGGGCTGTCTAAGCAGCCTGAGAGTTTCCCCCAGCCATTATTTTTTCATGATGTTTCTAATCCTCCGAGAGTCCAATTATTAATAAGATACTTTACTGATGATCAAATCCAGTTGTGGTTAGCACTCCTTAAGGTTGCTTTCTGCTCCCAGTCCCAAACAGAATGGTGTGCCATGCTCTATGAGCATTGTTTTCCTAGCATTTTAATTATACTTTTGTGAATATTCTGCTCTTGAGAGACCAGGCAGCTTATATCACAAAAGTGATGACTTGCAAGAAAGGGATAAAAAGACTTCACCCTAACTTTAACAACAAAGAGATGAAAGGCAGGAAGATGTGGGAATATAGGGAGTGAAGATGAATAATGAATCAGACAGTCTGTAAGGTATATATGCTTGACAGGACTGAATGAAAACTAAGATTGGAGACAGGACTTGAGCCAGTTGAAACTTGGAGATCAACAAGTGCAATGAAAGTAGGAGGATGTAAAGAGAACAAAAGAACTGCCATAAGCTGTGCCTTAGGTGGTACCTGGGTAGGGAGCCAGGTGACTCGGTGAGTAGCCCTAAAAGAGCAAAAACAAAAAATTGAACGACAATTTAATGTTCATATCTGAAGAGAGACAACAGAAAACACTACTACCTCTCAAGTAGACATACCAGTCACAGGGAGACATGACAGCTTGCTCAGAGCAGCAGCGTCTACGCCACATTAATTCATATGTGTTCCTCCTGGACATGGCAGCCGTCACAGTCATTTAGGAGAGATTTATCTGTGTCCCTCTCATGGGCAGTCCTGTGACATTTCCATTTGTCACATGACAGGAAATCAGTGGGCAAATGTGGGGGCAGTGACGTTTCCATTTTCTGGTGCCTCAGTGCAGATTCTGAGGAGCTGAACATTACCTGAAACATGGTGTCAAAATGTTTATCCATTCTGATAGGCAGAGAAAAATAGGGAGAGAACACGAGTAAAGACAGGGAGGCAAAGAGAGTCAGAAGAAAAAAAAGGAAAAAAAGATGGTTATGCAAGTTATGCAACTGGGGTGGGAAAGAAACCAAAGTGCAGAATCAAGTATTTTGGCTGGATGGATGACAGGAAACAGCGTGCAGACAGATAGAAACAAGAAGAAAGAAGAAGCTTGAGGTTGTAAAGGTAACTTAAATAAGCATAAGCAGAGCAAGAGAAGAGATAAAAGAAGCGAGTGACACATGAATAGCAGAAGGTTACTGTGGCAGCAGGGAGCTGTCAGCTAGGTTACTGCATTTAAAATCAAAAATGAACCAAAGGGGTGGCCAAAAGGGTCACCAGTCACTGATACATGGAATTAGTGAGGAAGACTCTTGCCTGACAGAAGCACTAAATATACAAACACATAAACTGGCATGCAAGACAAATGGGTGTTTTTTGGCCTGGGTTGTGACAGTTGTAATAAACCCATAGATTTAATGTTTAAAGCCCCTCCCTCTTTCCCTTAAGTTATTAGTTCCTACCAGATTTTTACAGACCAACAGTTTACTCAGTCATGCTGCACCATTAAACTAAACAGAAATGCATTTTATTCAAATATAGGCTGTTTTCCATTAACTCCTTTACTCTTCACTCTGTGGTAAACTTCAAATATATTGGCAGGTTTTTTTCCTTATTAGTTACTAATTACTAATAATGATATGTTTTAATTTTGTTATGTGTTCATCTCCCTCTTCAGATGTGTAATAATTTAAACATATTCAAGGTCCAGAAGGCCATTCATCTGGCCTTTGGTATCCACTGGTTACCACAAGCCATCATTAGCACTTCTATAAAGCTTTACATGAAACCAGAAATATGTAATTGGGAGCATCTGATCATAAACAGGCAGTGCATAAGTGGTGAGGGGAAAAAAGGAACACATACTCAGTCACAGGTAGAAATGAACATGCACCCAGGTAGGACAAGGCTGTCAGCCTGATGCTGACTAACACAAAGCTGTCTGCCACTGTGACATCACTGCTCTGGCTATAATTATTCATTAGCCCCCTAGCACACAGATAAAACATTTACATCCTCCCCCCTCAGGTGCTTTACAAACGTCTCCATTTGTCTCTTTCACTGTCAAGGAATGTGTTCACTGCAGTTCACATGATTCTCCACATGGATGCAAATCAGATTTTCTTATGTTCATTCCACAGCTCTCTTCACCATTACTATTTAGTAAACAGGCTGTTTATTTCAGACATGCAGCCATCAGAGCATGAAATTAAGAAAAAGGGAGCTTTACGCCCACAGTGTGTTACTGATGCACTAAATAAGCGGGTAAAACAAAATACTGCAGCAGCTTGTTAGTGACCATTTACAATCATTAGTCAGTGCTGGGGAATACAGACTAGGAGAGTAATTGGCTGCAGAAGGTACAAGCATCACTGAAATCTCATAAAGTGTTGTAAACAAGTATACCCCAAAGGTTCTTGCACATATGTTGGAGATCCAGAGGTCAGGCTATGTAATTAGAGTCAGAGCTCAGCAACATTAATCACATAAAGTCAGCAGAGCTGGAGATGAATGACTGACCACATAGCACACAAAGCAGTATTGGTCTTTGGGCTGCAGGTTACTACTCTGTGTGTGGTCAAGTCATCACCAGCATCTTCACCTGCCATGATTCTGCTCCTTATTACCAGCAACATCAAGAGCTCTCAGCAGCTTCTTCATCATCAGGGCTATAAATGTGCACTTCACAAAACAGTGGGAAAGGGCAGATATGAATGCAAGTTTTATGAAAGTAAAAGCAGTCAACATCGTGACTTTTATCTGAGCCACATGGGTGTTTCATCGAAGTTATGTTGCAGACAGAGCTGAGAGGAAACTAATTCAGATGATGACACTGATGCAAAGGAACGTAGTAGTTGGAGGTGAAGATGGAGAGGGCATGAGGGAATGAGACACAGGCGAGCTTTGAAGCCCAGAAGGAGGTACAGTGTCAGTGCAAATTGAGGGGGAGGAGGTAGATAGAGAGTAAGGGGCAAAAAAAAAAGAATAAGAATGAGAAAAAAAGAAGTGATATGGGGGATCAAACTAGATGTTAATGTGTGTGTGTGTGTGTGTTGGGGGGGGTTGTAGTGAAAAACAAATGAGGCGCAAATGAGAGACTGAGTGGTACGAAAACAGAGGTGGGGGGGGGGCTGCACAGAGGCTCTGCGGGGAGATCAACACAGCTGTGCAGAGAGATAGAGGGAGTTGCACAGACAGTGGAACAACCAGCAGTAGGACACACAGGACCAAATATTAGATGCTTTATTGGTAGCTGGAAGACACACCGGGATATATAGTCACAAGTAACCAAGAAAGGGGACCAATCTCAGCCACTGACAACACTTGGGATACAGGAAGGCAGAAGAGCAGAGGAGGAAACAAAGGACAGAGCTGAGAGAGAGCAGAAGAGTGACCAAGTGGAAAAAGAAAGGAGGAGATAGGAGTGTCACAGCCAAGGCAGGTAAGGGTTAGAAATTTGTATGCAAGCAATGTAAAAGGCAAAAAAAAAAAAAAACAGCAAACAGAAATGTTTGTTTGAATGTGCATGAACATACAGGGAACTGACAGTATACTATTGTGTAGTTCAACACATGGCTTATGGAAAAAAAGGCTAGACCAGAAAAAGAATATGAGGATACAGGGAAACATGCACAATGCAACACAAAAATAACAAATGAGACTTCAGCCTAAGCTTCAGAGCAACAAACAAGAAAATGCATCAAAACAGGAGAATATGGTCATCTGACATGTGCTAAGAACGAACTACAACCTAATAACATTCTGTGCCATTTTGGCCACTGGAGAAGGGGAATCAATACTGTTCACTTGTGCAATCATTTAGAATGACAGTTCAGTGTAAATAATGCATTGAATATTAAATGTAGCTTTTCTAAACTGCTGGCAATATGCCAATATATTGGTTGCAGATTGCTTTGGTAATAACTAAAGCACAAACACATGCATGACAGATTTGCACAGTTTGGATGAAAGTATGAAGTGAGAGGACAGAAGTCTGTTACTGACAATGAAAGCGATCAGTGAAAGGAGAAAGAAGGGTAGGGTTTCCTGTGAGGATTCCTTGATGAGGAATTAGGGTTAGTTGAAGATTTCGGAAAAAAATCATGTGATCGAGGCCACATATATCAGCAGATGGAGGAGTAAATGCACTAATTGTAAGAAAATTCCAAAAATAAATGGTAGGTCCACTTAAATGCCTTCATAGACACGCTCTTGTTTGTCTATGTGTGTCTGGAACTGGACTGGAAAAGCTACTAATATATTAATGGAGAGAATAACAGAGACGGGGATCAATACAAGCTTCCAAAACATTGTACAACTATCATGTCAAGGAGAACGTGTAGTTATCTAACAACAAAGAGTCAGAATGACTGCCGTGTTGCATATTTCCCCTGTGCTTTGGAATCACATTTAGTTAGTTGCTGCCACCTTATGGTGAAACTGTGTTATCCCATTAAATGAAAATGGCTTATGCGTTTGTATTTTAGTCATTGTCACGTCTCTGTGAGCAGTGTCGCTGACCTCTGCCAGCCGATCCAGGATGTCTGTCGACATGCTACTCATCCTCCTCTTGACCTTCACACAGGGGTGAGGGAATCCTAGGTCAAAAAATTATGCACACTGTTAATGCACATCTATTTTTCATCTCTTCTCTCATTTCCTTTTAATTTTTTTCCTGCTTTTATCAGGAGTTGTGCATTCCATAGCAACCACTGGGGCGAATGGAATGACTCCCAGCTTCTGCCAACAATACAAAAGCTCATGAAAGGTTACAACCGCTACCTCAGACCTAATTTCAATGGTAGGAAGTAGCTTGAGAAATCATCTTTTTTTCCTTTAAGCTTTTTTTCCTTTGTGAAAGTCATCAGTGCTTCTGTGTCTCCTACTTAAAAGTGGATCAATTGCCATGTTTCCCATGTGTGTCTACTGAACAGAGGGTCCTGTGGAAATTGGAATGAGCCTTGATATCGCCAGCATCGATGCCATCTCTGAAATCAATATGGTACACCACTTTTCCTCCTATTTTTCTGTCAATGTGATCAAATGAGAGAGCAGGGTCTTTATACATTTCATATCTTTTTAGGACTACACTGCAACAATCTTCCTCCGTCAGCGCTGGCGTGATTCCAGGCTGATGTTCCCTGGAAATGAAAGCGTGAGTGTGGACGGTCGCCTGGTGTCACTGCTCTGGATCCCTGACACCTTCATCCCAGACTCCAAGCGCTCCTTCCTGCACGATGTCACTGTGGAAAACCGCCTCATACGCATCTTCAGCAATGGAACTGTTCTCTATGCTCTTCGGTATATTTCTTTACAGGAGCTTTTTTGATTTGACACTTGCTGACAGTTGACATTTCATGCTGCTCATCACAAACAGACAGGAAACAAATACAGATTTTTTTTCCCTTTCAATTTCATTTTCAAGATTGCTCCTGTAGTCAACCACGAGTTACTCTCAGGTTCTACAAAAAAAAAAAAAATGACTATGAGTAAAAACATGTCTCATCCCTCACTCATTCATCTTCAGGGTATGGCACTGCATTCCTGTATGTTCTGCCCTTCAAACACTTAAGCCTTTGCCAGTGAAGATTTGCAGAGTCCCCTATGACTATTAAAAATCAGGCCAGTCTAATCTGCCATGTCACACTGCCGCTTAACTTTATTTTGACTAGACAGCTTGACTGATGAGAGAGAGGTCAGCTTTGTACAGTGTATTTAGAATGATCTTCTTTCTTCTTGAGTACTGAAACATATTTTTGATAGTTGGAGCCATCATCTGATTTTATGGAAGTGATTGAATGTTATATAACTCAGCAACCTGGCCTCATTTTTGCAATCTGACAACACTTTGCACATGATTAATGTGTTAGACACTGGGATACAATGATGACACTTCAGATATGAGTCTTTGATCACTTGACTGTTCATCAGGGGAGGAGAATTCTTTGTATTCACTAATAATTAACAGCCCCCATTATAAACCAACAGAGTTGCAGTCATTTCAGTGGAGTTTTTGAAGCTTAGTAATGATCTCGCTTTGAATGCCCAACAGCATCACAGCTACGATCGCCTGCAACATGGATCTGACTAAGTACCCCATGGACAGACAGGTGTGCACCCTGCAGCTGGAGAGCTGTGAGTACCCCCTGTGAGCTCCATTAAGCATCCATCATGTGTGTAGATGACCATAAATCATCATCATCATCTCATCACTATCACCATTTTCATCAACCTCTGTGTAGTGAGTATCAAGTTGTAAAGCAGCTTTATTCTGAGCAGCTCAGACTTGCCAAAACTTAATTCATTTTTGTATTCTCAGGGGGGTATAACCTGCAGGATGTGGTGTTCTACTGGACCAGAGGGAATGATTCAGTGAGGGGTTTGGACACACTGCGGCTGGCTCAGTACAGTGTAGAGAGCTACTACACATCAGTGTCAGAGGCGGTGTATGAAACAGGTAACGTACTTCAACTCTCAGGATTTCCTTAGCATGTGGGGATTTGTCTAATGACAGCTGGTAGTAGAGCACAAACACAACACAGGATTGTCTTTTTGTTTCTCTTTGAAGGAAATTACCCGAAGCTGGTGCTGCATTTTGCACTGCGTAGAAACGTATTGTTCTTCATTTTGGAGACGTATGTTCCCTCCATTCTGTTGGTGGTTCTCTCCTGGGTCTCCTTCTGGATCAGTCAGTCCTCCGTACCAGCTAGGACCTGCATCGGTCAGTAGCAGATCTCACTCTTTTATTTCATGTTTATGATTTTGGTAAATTGGAGTGCATACAGTAACCATTTGCACATTACAGGTTGGGCCTTTTTTATGTGTTGATGCTTTGGATCATATAAGGTAGGGGTGAGTTTTAGCATCCCACCTAATGTAGCAGAATTATATTAAATAATATAAATTAATATTAATTAACTACTAAATATAATAGTTATATTTATTATTTAGATCAAACAATTGTTCTCCATGGTAGAACTATGTCTGATGTCTAAAGTTTTGTGATGTCTGACCTATGAACAAAAGGATGACTTTGACCTTAGCCACTAAATAACTTCTCTTTCATCATATGATCAGCAGCTGAAGTCACCAGTTTTAGTAAAAGTGCACAAATACATGAATTAACAAGAAGCACTCTGAGAGCGCAAACCTCTGCTAAGGCAGCTCACTCTCTAGGCAGTATTTACTTTTAAGGGAATACTATTGTATATTGTATATATTCATTTTGTTTTCTTTGTTCTTTTTCAAAGTACTTTAGGAAGTTTGCAGTGCAGTAAAAATCAGATAAGGGTAGCATGACAGATGTTTACTTTGATTACACAAACATGTAGGAGTAGGTAATGGATAATAGGGATTGATTTGTAAAAAACTGGACATGAATAACTTGAGCTTATTATATAATATTATACTACAGTATATTTCTAACTAAGTAGGCAGCTCATTATTTTTCTCTTGACAGTATTTTCTTTAAAGGTGAAACATAATTTTGGGTCAACTTGAAAGAAAGGTAGATGTGAAATGTAAAAGTGAGATCAGAGGTCAAATGTGACATGATATTTGGATGCAAACTATAATGTGATATTTAGAATCCCCATATACCAGTATCATTTCCTAAATGTTATAAATACAAACAAAGGCAGCAGAATTTTAATCATAGTTTTAAAGATAAAAAGACATTTTATGAAAGTTTGACCGTATTTATATCATTCCCTATATGTTGTCAATACAAACAATGGCAGTAAGAAAAATAGTTTTGAATAGCTCTATATAGCATTATTATCACTTATCAATCTGTTAACCTTGAAGGAGAGGTCAGAGGTCAAATGTGACATCATATTTTAAATCTTTATACGGTACTTTCTATATGTTGACAATACACACCACACTTGTAAGAATCATAGTTTCTAAGTTCTAAGACTTTTTGTCAATATTCAACCCCACTCTACACCCCTACAAGTTTTATCAGAATTCATTCAAAACTTTTCAAGCTGTCGTGTTTACAGACAGAAAGAATGACACGCACGCAAATGCTACAAAAAATATAACCTCCATGGCCGAGGTAACTACAAAAATACAGCACAGAAATCCCAATACAAAATTGGTAGATCACTGACTAATCATACGTTCGACCCTGAAATTTCACTGCAAACAGCATCTAGTTTTCTGTTTCTAAAATAATCTGCATGCTCATTAAGTTTTCTGTTATCTGTTTTCAAGCTAAATCCCCTTACACTGAGTATTTCCTAAGATCTGGATCCTTTAGTCATACATCTGCTGCAGCAATGAAACCAAGAGAGAGCAAAAACAAAAATAAAAGACCCTGAAAAGAAGAGCATGAGGAGGTGGGGATGGACAAACTAAATATTTATTTGCTTGATTTGATTGGCAGTACATGGAGAAGGCCACAATCCTAGATAAAGAAAAACCCAACACTCTGATCTGTCCTGCAGGAGTGACAACAGTGTTGACGATGACAACTCTGATGATGGGCGCCCGCACTTCCCTGCCCAATGCCAACTGTTTTATAAAGGCCATTGATGTTTATTTGGGCATCTGTTTCACCTTCATCTTTGGTGCACTGTTGGAGTATGCCTGCGCCCATTTTTATACCATGCAGCACCAGACCATTGAGGATTTATACAGGGTGAGCAACATGCTGACACATAACCATGAGATAAAAATCAAAAGATTGTCTGTTACTATAAGCATCAGTCCATCTGTTTATCTGTCTATGGAACAGGACCTTCTGAGGGAGTTCAGCGAGTCTAATGGAAATGGCTCAATCCCCATTGTCAGCTCCAGCCAACCAAACCAGTCCGTGGAGATCGGCTCCACTGCAGAGGAGCCCACGGAGCAGTCAGTGAACAGTGATACCAAGAACCACGCAGGATCAAAAGAGAAGGCACCAAACCAGGGCTGTGGCTTGTCATCAGTGAAGGATGCATCACGTAGGGCGGCATCTGTCTTCATTGTGGAAAATCCACACAACATCGATCGCTATGCCCGCACAGTTTTCCCCACAGCATTCCTCTTTGTCAATATCCTGTACTGGCTTTATTATCTCTTTCTGTAAGTGCTCATTCCAAGCCGTGGAAAGCTTAATTTCACCAACCTGAAGCTGCTCTACCTCCTCATTTGAGAACCAACACCAGTAACCACAGTCTGGATCTGAACTGACCTGATACAACTTATTTATTGGTTGGTGAAAAATCAATTGTTCAGGACTACGTTCTGCATTGAAGGCTGTTATTGATCGTGTACGAAGAGTTGGCTCCCAGCTTATCAGCATGTAAGAGTGGTAATGCAAAGCCTGTATTGTCTACTGACCAATTCATAGATCAAATGAGGATGAGTTTAAAACGAATAGGATGCCTGAACAGCACCATACAATTGGTTGCTATGCATTGTTTGCATGAGACCATATACTGTATGATTATATTACAGCGTACCATGTGAAATTAAAAGACTACATCAGTGAGTGGAATGTGTTGGCGCATTTTATGGGAAGGAAATTTAGTTCGTGTATGGTAACAAGTAATTAAAGATAAATTGTTTGGGAAAATAAGACAGAAATTTATTATTCCCTTATCCAGGCATGAGAACAGTAAAGTGCAAAAGGCGACCACAGGTTCAGTGAGGAAGGTGTTAAAATGACATAAGATGATTTCATTACTAGGAAAAAACTGATTTCTATCGCTGAAAAGTACGACTTTGTTAGTAACTCAATGATCCCTGACATGATTATTTAGCTGTATTTGAATGTGTGTCAAAGAGGGTGATGAGGATGTAGGGTGGCTTTACTTAGTAGCACAGCTTCGACCTGAGAGGAGGAGCTAAAAACTGCACTCATAAACCCAGCATCCTCTATGGTACCTAGCTGAATACTAAGTTCAGGTAGAAAAATGCACAAAAAGTTTTAGGTACTTAAAAAGCAGAGTGGCAACACCAGGGAGATCAGCCCCTGACGGAGTCATTAAAAAAACATGGAGGAAAAGAGAGACTTCTGCAACAGATGGTATCATTTGAACACTATAGAGTCACTCTGGGATTACTGGAAGCAACTTAGACAGCCTGAACCCCCAGAGGAACTGTGGCAAACATACCTGCCAATTACCTTGGAAAACTGGGATTGGATTTAGGTTTTTTCGTAACCTCAAGTGCCTAAAACGTTTGCACACTTACGATGAGAAAAGAAACACTGTACAGTATTTAAGTTGATAAACATACAAAACAGTAGTCAGAGCTCATTATGTACAGGCAGAAGAAAAAGATTATGTCATCTAAAAGGCACATTGTGGCTTAACCTATCTTTCATTCTCAAAGTTTCCGATACATCACATTACTTTGGTCATCTTTTTCAACACAACACCTCAACAGTTAAACATTTCTGGTGCTTTTCCACACTACATTTTATGCATTCATTGTGCTTTCAATACACTTTTATTGTGTGTTCCTCTCCTGAACTTACCTTTCCTGCTTTTTTTTTTATTTTCCAAATTTTAAACTGTGTCTCTCCAGAAAGTGAAAATACTTGGCTACAGACTGTGAGCAGCCCTTGGAAATATTCAGTAAGATGTAGCACCACCTAGTGGCCGATTTCTTTCATTACTGTTTATGTAGTTCCTCTAATCCAAAATGAAACAAGTCTGGACTTTCATTTATAGATGGAAGATTTTAGAAGGAGGCAAGATTTCCAAAGTCCCATCCAGATATGCGTTAATTCCCCAGTCCTTTCAGGACACTCCTCTTAGGTTCCTTTCTTTGACTCCCATTCCTGTAGAAACAAAATCAGATTATTTAGTAATTATGTGAAAATGGATTTCAATTAATTTTACAGGAAACACAAAAGCAAGCTTACACAAATAAATGGCTGCTCACTGTAACCCAACAAAATGGTAGCATAAGGTTTTTTCGAAAAAAATTAAATAAAAATAAGTTCCTGGTATTTGTAAGGCTTAAAAAATTACATCTATAATATTTTTCAGGACAAAAAAGTTAACAGTGTTTTGATGTTTATTGCTGCTTCCTCTCAAATATCAAGGCAGCTGCCTCACATTTCACTAACACATAGAGCCACTGATATCTAAACTGAGTACACTATCATATGAAGACTATCTCTTTATGTGTGATCTGTGAAAACCTATTAGATGATGGTACGTGCAGCGGTGACTATTAACTCCCTGTGGAGACTGAAAGGAAAATCTATCCATAGTGACAAGCTGAGCAACTGAACTGCGTGCAGCAGGAAAGGTAAATCTGATCACTGTTACCTTTGCTTTCTGCATGACAGTTCCAATAGAAGAAGAATAAACAGATGGAGGCCTCCTACACAGCTCTGCAGCACAATTTACTGGTAAAGAATCACTGTAGATATTCTGGATCTTCTTGCTGGAAGCCTGCACAAAAAAAGAAACGTAAAGGAGTAAATAAAAGGATCCAGAGAGCCTATCTTTCCACATTAAGCAACAACTGTACCTTAACGGGAGGTTTAGCCTCCGCTGGTGCACCCAGCGCTCCACCTGCCAGGCTCTTGTTTAGGTTTTCTTTGACCTGAGTCAGTCGAAGTTCCAGGTCAACTCTCTCTGCCTCTTTAGCTCGACAGGCCTCCTCCAACTGACACACACGCTTGTTCAGGAAGGCCTTCCTCTTATCCGCTACACAGAAATAGATAAACACAATAAGATGCAGGACTGCAAATGCACATTTGTGCATTCATGTCTTCCTTCGCACGATGCAAAAGTCTTAAAATTCAGACTTTCAAAATAAACCACCTACTCAAATTCTATACTCACACTATTGCTTTCACAATTGGTGATGAGCTATTACTTCATGCTTGTTTCACTACATTTCAGAGGCAAATGCTATATCAGTCAATCAATCAATTTCAGCAGAAAAGACAGAACCTACTTTTTAGCGTTATTTATTTTTTACATATATACCGCTTAACAAACTTTTAAGATCACCTGTAACAAAAACAAGAAAACACAAATATTTTAGAAATCTGTCAAAAACTTAAAACTCTTATTAAAACTTATTACTATATTACATACTATAAAACTTATTAGGGCACAAATAACTAACCAAATTTGACCCGGCACACTGGACTTCTCTGAGAAGTCAGAAATTAACCAAGCATATCATTCAACCACTAAAACTCATTTTTAATAATAATGTGCTTTACTATTTTTTAAAACTGTTTTGTAAAACAGTAAATTTGAATATTAATGGATAACAAATATAATTATATTTTAGCGTTAAAAATATCATTTTGATTAAAGAGCTTGCGCGTACTGCTTAATTAACCATTACAGAAACATTATTTTGGTAATTACCAATACTGTTAATTTAGGGCAGCTGTGACATAAACCTTACATTGGGTGATGGTCTAATAAATTTGTTAAGCACTATATTACGAAATACAATGTAATTATGAAACTTAAAAAAAAAAAAATACTACTTAGATGTTTTTAAATAAAACATTTTACTTCGCCGAACCTCGGATGCAGGAGGAACAATGCGGTTTTCGTCCTGGTCATGGAAAACTGGAACAGCTCTCGAGGATATTTGAGTATGGGGTGTCAGGCCCGTTGCTACAAGCTCCTTATACAACCGTTGCAAGAGCTTGGTCCACATTGCCAGCAATGAGTCGGACTCATTCTCAGTGGGTGTTGGACTCCGTCAGGGCTGCCCTTTGTCACCAATTCTGTTCATAATTTTTACGGACATCATTTTTAGGCGTAGCCAAGTGGCGGAAGGCTTCCACTTTGGTGGTCTCAGAATCTCATCTCTACTTTTCGCAGATGATGTGGTTCTGTTGGCTTCATCAGGTGGTGGCCTCCAGCTCACACTGGAGTGGTTCGCAGCCGAGTGTGAAGCGGTGGGAATGAGAATCAGCACCTTGAAGTCTGAGGCCATGGTCCTCAGCTGGAAAAGGGTGGAGTGCCCACTCCGGGTCAGGGACGAGTCGCTGCCCCGAGTGGAGGAGTTTAAGTATCTCAGGGTCTTGTTCGCGAGTGAGGGGAGAGGGAGATCAACAGACAGATTGGGGCTGCAGCTGCAGTGATGCAGACTCTGTACAGGTCCGTCGTGGTGAAGAGAGAGCTGAGCGTAAAAGCAAAGCTCTCGATTTACCGGTCGATCTACGTCCCTACCCTCACCTATTGTCACGAGCTTTGGGTAGTGACCGAAAGAACAAGATTGCGGATACAGCGGCGGAAATTAGCTTTCTCCGAAGGGTGGCTGGCCTCTCCCTTAGAGATAGGGTGAGGAGCTCAGCCATTCAGGAGGGGCTAATAGTAGAGCTGCTACTCCTCCACATCAAAGGGAGCCAGCTGAGGTGGTTCAGGAATCTGACAAGGATGCCTCCTGGGCGTCTCCTGGATGAGGTGTTCCGGGCAAATCCCACCGGGAGGAGGCCCCAGGTCAGACCCAGGACATGCTGAGAGATCACATCTCTTGGCTGGCCTGGGAACACCATGGCGTTCCCCTGGATAAGCTGGAGGAGGCCCCTGGTCATGGTCTGAACCAGAAACCTTCCTGCTGGAAGGCAACAGTGCTAACCACCATCCTGTCAGTGTTTTTCTGATTGTATTACGAATACGAATACGAATACGAATACAAATACAAATACGAATAACTTTATTGATCCCAGAGGGAAATTCATTTGTCTGACAGCTCATCTGATATTTATATGAGAATTGTAAAGCCTGATGGCTGTGGGTGCGAATTATTTTCTGTATCT
>VUQS01073393.1:0-13032 GCA_015108495.1 Heterochromis multidens
TGTTGGAGAACTGTTTTTTTCTGAAAGCAGATACAGCAACTCATGTTCCAGAGACTTCAATTCAATTCAATTCAATTTTATTTATATAGTACCAAATCACAACAGCATTCGCCTCAAGGTGCTTTATATTGTAAGTTAAAGACCCTACCTCTCCCTTCCAGGGAGGAAAGGGTTAAGACACCCCAGGGTAGCACTTTGGGAACCTGTAGAAATTCAGGGAATATAAACAAACTGTTGCCCATTTGAGAAGCATCTTGCAAACATTTTGAAGAAGCAGAACTGTTCTTCATGATTTTTCAAGGCTATGCTATATTATAGTAAAATATAGTATTAGTAGTATAGTAAAGTATTTTAAGGTAAGAAAAATGCCTTTAAATCTTTCCAGAAGCATCGCTGTGTATTGACATTGTGTCTTACCTCCAATACCTGTAACAATTTAGCATAAATAAAAGCTGCATTGATGTTTTCAGGTCTGCTCATTAATGAAAAACTATTCTCTTGTGGTTTCCTGTCAGTTTCTGTCAGACATCCCAGTCCTTTTGGATATGGCATCTTAATTTAGATTTCAGAACACACATATACATGTGACAATGATCAAATTTTACTTTTAATAATAATGAAAATCAGCAAAGCAGTGCACTACATGTCAAGTTTGTTTGACATTTATCTGATTATTTATTTGGGCAGCACGGTGGTGTGGTGGTCAGCACTGTTGCCTCATAGCAAGAAGGTCCTGGGTTTAAATCCACCATCTGGTCTTTCTGTGTGGAGTTTGCATGTTCTCCCCGTGTCTGTGTGGATTCTCTCCAGGTACTCCGGCTTCCTCCCACAGTCCAAAAATATGGAGTTAGTGGGGTTAGGTTCACTGGTGATTCTAAATTGCCCATAGGTGTGAATGGTTGTCTGTCTCTCTGTGTTAGCCCTGTGTCAGACTGGTGACCTGTCCAGGGTGTACCCTACCTCTCACCCTATGGTAGCTGAGATAGGCTCCAGCCCCCCTGTGACCCTGAATTGGAAAAGTGGAGGAAAACAGATGGATGATTATTATTTTTATTGCACACGCATAGTTTAATTTATATTGGCTTCTTCTGTACAAAAATCATACATATTCCTATAAATTTCCAAGATTTTCCCTATGGTTCCTCTCATCCACATCTTACATAAGTGTGTCTTCATTCCTTGAGCTAATGTTGCTCAGACCTGCTATTGCACAACCCTCCATCTCCATATATCAACGACCTTCAGCATGTTCAAGGAGGTTCACCTGAGAGGTTAAATCTTCCCTCCCCGCTGGCTTTACTCCACCCTCCCCAGACTATCACCAGCCTCTGAACTCCACAGGAGTTTATCTCCCATTTCTTGTCTCCGTGGACATACATATAATGAAGACGCTCCACATCGAGTCTCATCAGCAAGGTCTGTCATTGGTTTATCCCTCATGATTCATACCTGCCTTTGTGATGCTGTTATATAGGCCTACATCAATCTGATACTATTTTTACTTTCAAAACCAATCAGTTTTCATCATTTGACCAGTCACTGGAGTGTTCCAGTGCTTGGCTTTGGTTGAATCGTCAAAAAAAATGATATCCTATTTGTCGCTTCTTAAAGTTACAGTGTGTAAAATTTTCACTGCTAGATGTCAGCAGATTGCAGATTGCAGTCAACTGAGTTCTGCTTTCTTACCCCTCCCAATTCAAGTGCATAACCCTAGCTACAGTGGCTGCTGTAGGATAAACATGTTTTAGTCAGCCAGGAGAGATCAAAAACACTAAGTTTAGACTGTACCCCATAATGGCCACGGCTGGCCGGTGTGTTTCTGCTACTGTTTGGATCAGATCTGGATCTGCCTGCCAGAGTTTTTCCCCATCTGTGAAAAGCTGTCAGTCCACTGTTTACCTCAGCTGTCAATGCCGGGTGAAAAGCATCTACCTCTATTTACTCTGTAAGAGGCTGTAAAACTTTGTGAAAGGAGTCTGATACGAGTCAATGAGTCAGAGAAGCTCACTTCTAACCGATGACAGAGATACTGAGGTGAGTTTTTGAGGATATGCTGAACTTTTCTGTTGGTAAGACTGCTGTTTTTGCCGCTGTTAGCCTCTGTTAGCCACTGTTAGCTGGTGTTAGTGAAACTGTCTTTGAAGTGGATGTAACGTTGTTGGACTCTGACACTTGTGAATAAACTCTCATGAGATGTGAGAATGTAATCAAACTGTTTATCAGAGGGAAAGTGTGATTTTTAGGACACTTGAGCCTAACATTAGCTGGTATAACGTTAGCCTATAACAGGAGGGTCACATGTAAATAATCATGTGTATATATGTTTTCGTGTGACTTCAGGAGATGAGGCTTGAGGTGAGGAGGAAAAAGATGACTTTTTTTTTTAAGATGCTGGTGGCATTGTCTTTGACAACTTTGAGAGGATTTGTATTATTGTAGGGTCTTTACCTTACAATATAAAGCGCCTTGAGGCGACTTTTGTTGTGATTTGGCGCTATATAAATAAAATTGAATTGAATTGAATTGAATTGAATTGTCAAGAAAATTGATTCAAGAAGTTGGGAGAGCTTCACAGGCAGTGGACCAAGGCTGGTGTCAATGCATCAAGAGCCACCACACAGACATCTTCAGGACAGGAGCTACAACTAAACTAGAGATAATGTCAGTGTTTTACATGGGCTAAGGAGAAAAGAACTGAACTGTTGCTCCGTGATCCAAAGTTCTCTTTTCAGATGAAAGTAAATATTGCATTTCATTCAGAAATCACAGTCCTAGAGTCTGGAGGAAGAGTGGAGAGGCAGAGAATCCAAGGTGCTTGAAGTCCAGTCCAGTCTTTAATATTTTGTGGTACTATGTCATCTGCTAGTGTTGGTGGTGATTGGACTTGATAAAACACAAGAGGTCAAAGTAATTCAAAAGAGCCCCAATCTAATATTAAGTGAATAAACAAACATACTGTTCAGAGGTTGGACATTTCTGTATTCTACATTATATAATTTCCTTTCATAAAGGAGGTAATAAAGGAAGCACTGAAGCATGGTTCCTTAGTAGAGAATTCAAATAGCTCTAATGGCTGCCACACTGATACTTCCAGCTCACTTCACTCAGAAACCTTCCTGAGCAAAACTGAATATTGAACCGCAGCCCTGGTTTTGTTCCTGCCTACCTTTGGCTCTCAGTTTTATGAGATTTGACCTGCTTCCTTTGGATGCGTTGTCCTCACTTCTCTGCCAACATTGTTTTTCCACTTGACTGAGTAAACTGTGTCTTCTCTCACCTGCCCTGACTCCTCATGCAATTTTAAAAAAACAAACAAACAAAAAAAAACAAAAAACAAACAATTGTTTCACAGTTTTTATTACAGTCAGAAGACATACTATGTATGCTTGATTTATGCCAACTTATTCTTCCTTATTAAAGTAGTCCGTCAGCAGCATACAGTTCTGATCGAATGTTTACATGCAGTCATGAAGGTTTTGACAATATTGGACTTTTAATGATCTCTGTGAAATCTTATTTTCGTTTCAACATTCATCTTTAAAACTCAAGAACTCTGTGCATGATCTTTAATATTTAAGGTTTTCTGAAATAAACAGTGTCAAAATTATATCTACAGCCATTATTAATTCAGTGCTGCCCAAATTTCTAAATAGCTTTTAACTTGCCAAGCCCAAAGCTTCTTAACTTTCTGTGAGTGATCATGGCTGAATACAGCTGATAGATTCTCCTGACCAACATCAAAAGGGTTGTTCCATAGCTCTTATTAGGCTGATCTACACACAGTACAATGGAAAAAACTAAGCAGCTCAGTGGAGATCTGAGAAAGAGGTTTGTAGATTTTATTTTCATTTTTTTAAATAAATAATTAAAAAAAAAAAAAAATACCAGCATGGTTAAAACAGCTTTAGAAGTTACATCCTCAGCTGAGAGAAAGTTTGTTCAGATGGTCTGAAACAACCATCAAAGTATGGGCCTGCCATGAGCCAGAAGATGCTGAAACATTAGTGTCACCATCTACTGTCAAGCAAGTTTGACATCACTGGACTGACAGGCCTGTCAGTCAAACTCGAGCTCATGTGAAGTTTGTAGCTAACCACATGGGCAAAGAAAACAAGACTTTTGAAGGAACTTTTTATAGTCAGGTGAGACAAAAATTTGGTTGTTTGACAACAACTACCCCTGGAGTGAAGGTGAGGCTTTTAACTGCAAGAAAACTGCACCAACTGTGAAGCACGGGGAGGTAGTGTCATACTGTGGGACAGTTTTGCTGCAAATGTTGACCAGAGTAAATGTGAAAGATATTTTTAAAAAGTAACTTAACTGTTAAATATACAAAGGTTAACTACATGTGCACCCACCATATAGAACTTATGCATTTTCACCAATGCCAAATAAACTGGAGTAAGGAGGAGATGCAAATCCCTTTGGGGTTGCATCAGGAGAGGGTTAAAAAAAATAAATAAATAAATAAAATCTACCAAATCAAACATGTGGAGCTACCTGCTGTGGTGACCAATAAGGGAACAGCCAAAAGTAGCTTTTAAGAAATCAAAGATTGTTAGATTCCTTCCACAGGTCCTTCCACTGTTGAAGTGCAGATTCTGGTTGTTTTCCCAGGGCTTGCTTTTGAATCGGTGAAGTCGCTGTTAAATTATTTACCTCTTACCTGTTAAAAAAGAAAAATCAGCATTTATCATACAGCTCTATTATTATTTTAGACTTTTAGCAGGTTCTTATTGTGAAGATGAAAGACACTGGGGTGGTTATCTGGAGGCAACAAAAGAAAACTGCTCATGGTGTTTATATGTGTGTTTGTTCCTTTTCTGACTGACAGCTAAAAGATTCAGATAACAAAAACACAAACAGCATTATTTAGTTTCTTAACATGAACAGTTTTGCACTCATTTAACATTGATGCTGTATATTTGGATGTATACCTGTGCTGTTAATCAATAACTGTCATGCAGTGAAGAAGAATGCAGACTCCACGATGGATTTAACAAATGAAAAAAAAACCTTTATTGAGGCTGAGGCAGGAAATCCACATGGCTGGAGAAAAGTCCAGTAGGCCAAACAGGGAAACAAAACAGTAGAACTCAACAAGGAACTGAGGAAAACTGAGGGCTTAAACACACACAAGAGGTAATTAGGGAGCAAGGACACAGCTGGGGAAACAAGACACAAGTGAACAGAATCAAACTAACGAGGGGGTAAAACTAAATACAACGCACACAAGACAATGAACTCACAAAGCAAAACAGGAAGGAGCTAAACATGGAATTACAAACAGAGATGAAAACTTGACAAGGCGACACGGGGAACACAGGAAGCATGATAACTGAAACAAAGAATGGATACAAAGAAACTATAACAAAGAACAGAACCCTGATAATTAAAACTAAGAAGACCTGAGGATACAGATACTAAACACAGACAGAAAACAAAGGACTAAACATTAAGGCATTACAACCATAATCAGAAAATTACAACCAAGGACTGAAACTAATAACTCAGACGCCAAAATATTAAATAAACATGAATTCAAAAGTCCAAAGCACAAAACGCTGGGTCAAACCCCAGGATCATGACAGTAACATGTCACTTAGGATTTGTGTGTGACTCTAGTTGAATGTTTTCTGTCTGATTAGACAAATATGGTATTCAAGGCAGGGGTACTTGATCAGAAATAAATACAGTGAAGAAACGATTGGGCATGATTATCAGGATTCTGTGCAGCTCCGTGCTCTTGCACACCTGTATTACATGAAAAGTGGTACTGCACAAGAGCCTGAAAATCGTTTTGTATTGTGTGCCAAAAATGATGACTCTTTACTGAAGTCCTACTAATGTAATGGTATAAATGTCTTAGCATCAAACTATACTTAAAATGTAGGTTGGTCCTTTTCATCATCTTGCCACTGCCTCTGCTTTCCAAACGTGGAAAAATCACAGGGAGACTGAATATTGTAACGACAAGATCTACTTTATTTACACAGAAAGTGGACAAACTCCTCTATCACAGCAGCCAAAACAGTTAAAACAACCTATCACAAAATATTCAATTCAATTCACTTTTATTTATATAGCGCCAAATCACAACAACAATAGCTCAAGGCGCTGATTAGATTATAGTATAATAGGCCTGTAAAATAGAATGACAAAATGGCTCAGTAAGGTAATGGTTGTTCAAAAGAAAATAGATTAGTGAAATAGAAAAAATAAAGTAAAATAAAGAATCTAGAAAACTAAAAATCTGTATAAGACACAACAATAAAGTGGCTCTGTTAAGAAAAATGTCTCAATAAATTCAACATAGCAAAATAAAACCGAATCAAGATGTGTTATACAGATGTGCAGCTCTGTAAACATGCAGGGAGCTGTTTTAATCAGTTTTATCATGTTATGTAATCTTGCTCCGTGCAAAGACAAGCTTTTATCTCAGTTTTTAGAAAGAGGTTAATTCCTGTGTCTGCAGCCGGATCATGTCAAGTCTACTAAGGATTTATATTTACGGGAAAAAAGGCATATTTGGGGTGGATTATAAGTCTGAATATTTATGTTCAATATCCGACTACCAGATTGTTCCTAGCTTATTATGTTATCTGGCTGAGTGAGGGATAAGTGGGCTGTGTCGCCCGCTCGAACTCACAGCTGGCGCACCAGCGGAGCAAGTCTTTACGCACAAGGCATCATTGGCTGTGAAGCAATGGGTGTCGCAGGGAAGACGACGAACCAGTAAACAGCTTGAAGCGAAGCGGTTAAGTATCGGACAGTTGGTATCTGTGCTCACTCTCAGCTACACTTTGTCGATCCGCCGACTGACTCATTTGGTTCCTTTTTTCCGGACTGGAGCTGTCCGCGGTGCTGAAACATGAACCAAAGCGCAGGGGCAGTGCAGCACACTCGGAGATACTCAGTGGAGGAAAAGGTAAGCAAAGACTGATGTGGTGCATGGTTTTGGGAATCCCTTTTTGTTATCTCGTCCATGTTGCGTGAATGAGGATGCATCTGTTACTCAAACCGCTGAGGGTTAACTTCCAGACGTTCAAACAAGCATAAAAACTTGTATCTGGAAGTTGGCAGCTGTTTGAATAAGTTGCGGTGACTTAAAACCGAACCACGTGGAGGAAGTTGAGAGTTGAGAGCACACTCTCTCGCTGTGGTGTCATACCTGCAGGCAGAGTTTAGAGACATGGTCGGTGGCGGTGTTACTTTAGCGCAGCCACAATGTTGGATAAATGATTTAACCGGAAAGCAGGACAAATGGCTTCTCGGGTGCATCCACTTGATTAAATGATTTATGGGAGTTTGACTACACAGACAGATATGGCAGGACAAATATTAACATTTAATGTCGAATCTTGCAATAGACCTTTAAATGCGTTTAGTTTCTCTTTCCCGATGTGAAAAGAATGAAAATGATTTTGTTATTAGATTTTTTTTTGGTGTGTCCTAGTAGTAAAGACGTGCGTAGAAAAGACTTTGTCGGACACCAGGAGAAATTGTTGCATAACAGATAACAGAATGAGTTGAATTGTGAAAAATGGAAGCGGTAAGGTCCAATAGACAGCAAGTGTGGCCTGAAGGTGGCGCAACCTTCTCCACATCATTAAAGTTTATAGGCCAACCCAGACTCAGTCAAACTTTGTCTTTAGGAATGTTTGTGTCCACAGTGCTCAGTATAACACTGTTAGATTCTTTTATACCACAGATAAAATAAATAAAGGGAATGATTATGATATGATATTTACTGTACAGCACCGTTCAACAGTAAAGCAGCTCAAACTGCTTTAAGACATAAAAAAAGGATTAAGGCAGCATTTAAAAGCAAAGAGACACAAAGAACAAAGTGGGCTGAACAACAAGCACTAAAAGCACTAAAAGAGATGAAGAAAAACAGAGCTGAATAAATTAAAATCTCAGACTCGTAGAAGACTTCACACGTTCTAGCAGTTTCTTCTGTTAGGATTGGGCCTCCCTGTTAGAACTTGGAGATCATAAGCAGACTCCTTCTGCATCATCTGAGACAGCTGGGCGGCTCATAATGCAACAGGAGATTAAAATTCTATTTTAGCCTTAAAGCTTTTCTTGTTAAATTTGATTCTTTGGCAGACCAGGGGTGTGCCCCAACCCAAAACCAGCCCCACCTCATGTTATCCCTACTGGCAGGCTCCTACTGGCTAGGATGCTTTTATGACTTTCCTCGATATCATTCAGCTGCCTCTTGGGAGAGGATCTCATCTCGGACTGCAGGTGACCATGGTAGTCCTTGTTCTGCATTGCTGAAGGCCTGCTCCAACCAGAACCTGCAGCAGGTGGAGAACTGGTTCATGTGCCCATGTTCTAAGCTCACTGATCATGCAGAACAGAACAAAGGCTACTGCTGGCAGCTGCAGTCCAAGACTGTGGAGCTACAGTTCAACCACAGGACGAGAGACACACTGAAGAGACAGCTGATTGCTCAGTTGGCAAATAACATTTTTTTCGTGGTGAATCTGATAAAGGGAATTATTTGATAATTCACTTAAGAAGGCATGCACACCTCCTCTTGCCCCACATGCTTGCAGATATGAACATGACTACATCTCTCCTTTCTACTGACAAAATATAAATGTGTGGGAAACAATGTGGACCACCTGTACAGGTTACGTCAAAGGTCATTCAATTCTGCTCGGGATGTGGTGAGCTGTAGCGCAGTCCTGTGTCAGGAAATTAAATGTTGAACAGATTGAAAGTGTGACACATTTATAGGCAGTAGATCAATGTCATTAGCTCCTTATATTCTAAATTTAGAAGCAGTGTGTCTAATCAATTCTGAGACATCACCCTGGAAGTGTTTGACTGATGGACTAATGGACAAATGGACCAACCAAGTGACGTTGCTATTTCTAGATGCACACTACTAGTGTGGCTGAAAATGTAGAGTTCTCTCCGAGGAGCTGAAATTAATTTCACTCACCTTGGCTATATATTACAGTCTGTGCTTGTCTCATTACATCCAGCATTCAGTGGCCATTAAAACCAGCTGAAAAGAAAATGGAAATTGAGGACAATTGTGACATTGCCCCCCCTTGGGCTTTGGTGGAGAAATAAATGTGCATGCATTGCCAGGGGCTGTTCCTCATGGTTGTTCATTTTCTTGCCTCCTTTGGTCTAAGCTATTAAATGGCATGTGAGCAGTACAGTTTTTTTTTTTTTTCTTTTGAGACAGAAAGTTATCCTAAAGACACTTTCTGAACTACCTGAACATTACACACATGGATTTAGACCTGTTTATTTGTTTTCACTGTTTCACTGCAAAAACTGCTCTCTAAGGGAGTTGGTTTCTTCCTGATAGAAATTTTGTCTTCAGACAGGAGAGTGCTGTCAACTTAGTCACATAATTTCACTAAAAACTGGCTTTCAGCTGACTGGGGAAAATGATTCATCATATAATTGTGATAATCATTTGGACATTTCTTTGTGCTCTTAATATTATGAAGAAAAACAATCAAAAAAATTTTCTAGTCATGTGTTAAGATTCAAATTTTTTCCAGGAAATTGGAGTGGGGGGTTGAAAAGAGGCAAAGGGTTCATGGAAAACAGGTTCTGAGTGTGAATCTCTGAGACTCTGACTCAAACCTGTGATTACATGGTGAGTGCCTTAACCCAAGGCTGCCAGGATGCAACAAAAAATAGTCTTTTCACTCATACGGATTTTGTTGTTACTAAGAATTTCCCAGAAAAGTAACTTAAAGAACTGAAATTAAACCAAAGAAAGGAAACACGATGTGATGATATAAGCTGTAAGTTCTTGGAAATCATTATTTCTTTACCAGTTGTTGAAACTAGTGCTTACATACTGGTTAGTTGTCTCTGTTAGATGTTAAATTTGAATTTCTCAGACCAACAAGGCTCATACTAACCTGGGGTGGCAACACAAATCATTGCAAAAATGGGTGGCAATTAAAGGTTTGGGGGAATACAATGAGGTGTGGATCCACTTTCTTCTGTTAGAATAGTGTTGATTTTTCAGTGCATTATTAAAAATATAACTATACATTATTACATATTAATATTCACCAAAAGCTCTTAACAGATGCAGAATAATTTATTTTTAAGTTTTGAAAAAAATGACTCCCCCTAATAGACCCCTTAGTGGTTTGGTCTACTGCTTAAGTCCTTTACTTTTCAAAGGTGAAAAAAAGGGTGTATGAGACGTGGTTCTTTACATCTAACAGTCAATAGAATAAAATATATTTACGGTTGGAACCAGACTGCATTTTGTGAGCTCCATTAATTCACGGTTGAATCTTGTGCTTTAGTGCAGCCACCATATTGTTGCTGAGCATGTCCGTGCATGTTTATTGAGGACAGACTTGTGTCCACAATTAAAATCACGAAAAATATTGTTTGGTTTAGTATTTATTTCTGACTGAACTTCGTAACTAGTTCTTGATGCCCCCCGTGCCACCCCATTTAAAAGAAATGCCCTTGCTAACATGTAGATTTAACATTAGCCAAGTGTAAAGAAAGACAAAGCATTTACCAGGCTGAAGCTCCCAGTGGATTACCCAAATACTTGAGGCAAGACTCACAGCTAAGAAAGAGCTTCCTAACTGTTATGTGTCCTTTTTTATCCCAGCTTCAGTCTCGTAAGTGTATGATCACACAGTTTTTTGTGAACTGCAGATTGCCATTATATTACTTTGTTTGGATTCCCTGGCAGGCATGTTGTTATCAAAAGAAATATGTCACCAGGATATAAAAGTGCTCTGGGGCTGGACTCCATCTGCTGTGGGGAACGGTGCAGATAAAAGGCACATGCTGCATTTTGGAACAGTGGGTGTTTGCCTTATGCTCACAGCATGATTTGTTAGGTTTTGGCTTAACTTTTTTTTGTTTTTATTACATTTTTGTCTGTTTTATCTCTTTTTACTGTGATTGTCTAGATTAGGAAACACATTAATCTATTTATAAGTATTGTTAACAATGAAACCTGTGCATCAAATACATCTTGGGTGGATTAGAAAGCAACAAGGGATCAAAAAAAGTCAAGAACCATGAATTACTTGTAAATCTGATCAATTAAAGTACCTGCTTAGTTATTACAAACTCATTATTTTTTCCTTATAAATGCAAAGAAAGAAACAACAACAGTCTTCAAGTGTAATTTCAGCAGTTTAAGTTACACTTAAAATCTACCACCTTAATTCCTGTCTCATTAAAGGAAAGATGCTCCAGTAATCACAGCACATGCAGTAGGATCGAACAGCTGTTCAGGTGTTTTTCTTATTCCTGGTGAATTCAGCTACATAATGCATACAGGTGAGAGCAACATACTGTAATTGAGGACTGATTTGTGTTAGGTAATTGATAGTTAGTGGCTAGATAAAACAATTAAAGCAGTTGCCATACAGCAAGGAGCATATTCGTGACTCTATGTTTTGGATGTTACCCAGGAAAACCACCACAGATTGTAATTACGTTTGTAAACTGGCCAACAGTAGACACTTTTACACATGAACTCGGGACAGTGTTGGAAGAATTTGGTCTGAGTGTTTTCCAAGGTCACCCTTCCTCACATTTTTCTCTCCAAACTAGAGCTTCAGCTTCAGACGTGTTCTCCTTCTTGGACAAACTTCTTTTGGTTTAGGCAAGGGCGCTGCCTTGACAGAGGTGCAGGAGGCAGAACACATGATGCCTGCTTGCTTGTTGTGAATACAGTTACATAACAAATGCAAGCACAAATCTTAACATAGGCTAAATTGGACATTATGCAGACTTTGTGTTGCCTGCAGATCCAGCCAAATTACACATTTGCCTTCTCACATGCAGACAATGTCTACAAACGTTCAAGGCTGAAGTGCAGGTGTAAAAAAGGCTAGTGTATAAAGTGAGCAATTAACTTAGGTTTCATTTAGACCAACAATACCCAGCATGAAAAAAATGCATCCCTTTTATTCATTGGAATAAGTTCAAACTGGCAGCTGAGTAAGAGTGCCAACATGTCAGTTCGTGCGAGGAAGGCGCATAGTGAGCCAGCTGTTCTATCCAACAGTAGTGGCTGCATGCTGGTTTGCAATGTGAGCAGAGATTTTCTACCGATATGTTAATGTTACAGTGGTACTTGAAGCAAAACCTGCAAAATTAGGTGCACACCATTATACTGGGATTCGTACTTTAAGATACTGTAATGTGTAATTCAATTCAATTCAATTTTATTTATATAGCGCCAAATCACAACAATAGCTGCCTCAAGGCGCTTTATATTGTAAGGTAAAGACCCTACAATAATACAGAAAAACCCCAACAATCAGACGACCCTCTATGAGCAAGCACTTGGCGACAGTGGGAAGGAAAAACTCCCTTTTAACAGGAAGAAACCTCCGGCAGAACCAGGCTCAGGGAGGGGCAGCCATCTGCCACGATCGGTTGGGGGTGAGGGGAGGAAGACAGGACAAAAGACACACTGTGTACACATTAGACCACTGTAAATGGCAGGATTTGGGGAAAATATACAGTAAGATCACCACTGTTAATCTGCTGGTAAATTAATGCAAAATGTAGAGCAATCTTTTTACAGTGTATTTTTTCACTACATTTAGTCTAAACCAGTATGCCAAACTCATTTTAGTTCACAGGCAACTTACAGCTCAATTTGAAGTGGGCCAGAGTGGAAAAAAATACACCCCTCTAAATTTCTCCTTGCTGGAAGTGTATGTTCTAAAAACATTAATATTTTTACATTTAATGAACCATACATTTATAAAATTGCTGATGAACACCCTGAGATGCTTTAGGAAAAATAAGTATGCTGTGTCACAGTGTTTCCACATTCAGTCTGCTTTTATTACATGTATATTAGACTTTTAGTTCACAGTAGATCTATAAAGGAACATTATGTCTTTGTTCAAACAATAAATTTAGATTAAAAAAATTGTGTTAACTTTCTATATATTTTTAGTCATGTGTATTAATGCTGACATCACATCACCACATCAGGAATAACAGCTCAAATTAATGAAAAAATAATAATTTATAATAATTAAT
>VUQS01073398.1:0-14153 GCA_015108495.1 Heterochromis multidens
TCATGATTTTTTTTTTTTTTTGGCCTTGTTTTGGTTTTGGTCAAGGAGCTCTAGGTACATGTAACTTATGTCATTTATTTATGTCCTTTTATATCTAGTTTGTAAAATAATAGCCTAAAGTGAAGAAAATAATGGGGTGCCAAAGTGCATTCTTATTAAAGTAGAAAGTACATGATGATCTTTGTGCCTCTCATTCATGCGTGTGCGTACATGGCAGTGCCTTCATCTGTTAAAGCCATTATGCCCGTAAAGTAGAGCTGATAACCTGGCTATCACACATTGAACCATACATTACATGATTGCATTCAATAGATGGCTTATGTAACAGAAGGAGCAGGCCAAGGTAGCACATCAAGCAGATTCTTAACTATGGCCCGTCTGTTGGCAGTTTGTCCGCTCTTCAGCACATGCTCAGCAGATATCATGACTCTAGACAACTCCTCTCAGGCCTGGAGGCAGCAGCACGGGCCGCTCACTTGGCTCAGATTGTGTCTGTTAATGTGTGTGTGCATGTGTGTGTTTAATCAGAACAACATCTGCTTCCTGCACTCATTTCCAGCAGCGATAAACCACTGATTGTCCTCAGTCTTTGATAAGGGCTGAGGGGTTGACGGAGGGGGTGGTGGTGGTGGTGGTGGTGGGGTTTCAGAAATGGAGCTTGTGTGAACGTTGAGCCAAATGGCGTTTTACATGTTCCCTGAGCCATCACCAGCACAAGACATATGTACATTAAAGCTCTGAAGTTTGCAGTGGGAGATGGTTATCGGCCTCAAAGGGGAAAGTATGCCTCCTTTGGAGATTGTTGGCAAGCTTAAAGGGGGAACACGAAAGAAGATTAGTCAGACTTAGGTTGATAAAAATTTTTCCCTAAGCTCAGATTTTTTTTTCTTTTTCAGTTTGCATGTATAAAACATGCATTTAAACTCTGGGAATATTTTGTGCATATCAAGAAAATGTCAGGTCTATCTACATCGTGGGAATTGACAATAGATTCTTTTCTGGGAAACTTGGAGACCTGTACAAAATTCTAGGTCAGTGGATCCATAGAGATGTCAAACTATTTCACTGAGAGTCATTTTGAGTTATACTCAAGGGAACGTGAATATCTGTAACAAATTTCACGGCAAGCCATAAAACAATTGTCAGGCTTCTATGCTCAAAGCCAGAGGTATGTGCCTGAGATGACCATATTAGGATATTACTTCTTGTTGACATCAATGAGACTGAAGAGTAAAGAAACAAAGCTTTTAGAGCGGTTAGAAACCTGAGCTTTAACCCACAAAGATTCCCTTTATGTGCAAAACTTTGGCTATGTTTAATATTAGTATCCATCATTGTAACAGTATATATATGTCAGAAAATAAGGAAAAGCATGACAGGTTTACTTTAAGATTCACCATCAGGGGACCATGAATGTCTGTGCTTAATTTCATAGCATCAGATCTAACATTGTTGGCAAATTTTAGTCTGGACAAAAGTGGTAAATCAGCTTAACTAAAATCAAGAAGGAGTGAAGCTGAACAATGCTAACAGGAGGAAGTAAACCTAAGACAAGTTCTTAATGCAGCCCTAATTGAAAGGAAAAAAGGAGGAAAGAACAGAAGAAACGGAGTAACTGAGACACTGGGAGTGCAGAAATACTTGGCTGAATGCTGGACTTGGCTAAACAAAGTCAGTTAAAAGTTCAGGTAGTGGCCATTATTCAGCTGGACTGCTGCCTTCCTCTTAACAAAATCAGTGCAATCCAACACCTCTGTCAGTAAAGATTCTCTTTTTAGGGCCAGTTTCTCAGGGAGATACTGAAAAAAATGTCTCCCAGGTACTCCAGCCTGTAACCCTTTTTATGGGTAGAAATAAAACACAGATGTTGGGGGGAAAAAAGACAACCCAATATTTGGGTCACTGTTGACTTTATCTACCAAATAATGAGAAGTTTTCCATCTCCAAAAAATCTCCAAAAATGACTTGTAATTTTGGTTACACGGGCCTAGTATAATTAGAATTTTCATGTTTCATTCCTAGTGTCAGTCCTGAAAGCAATGTTTCTTTTATTGCAACAAGAAATCACAATATATAAATGGACAGATATTATTCCCAAGAATCCCAAACATTGTCTCTAGGGTAATATCTAGGGGCATGGTATAAGAGGGTTCCCTGGTGAACATCCCTGGTATGGTGGTGCAGTGGTTCTCACTATCACAAAGTTCTGTGTTTGATGCTCCCGGTGGACTATAGCCTTTCTATGAGTTCTGTTAGCGTGAGTTTCCTCCCACAGTCCAAATACATGCATGTTAGGTTAACTGGTGATTGCAAATTAGCCGTGGGTGTAAAGTAGATGAAGTGCTCCGAGTACACAGAGTAAAGCGCTGTATAAATGTATGGGTAACTGTGGCTTGTAGTCTAAAGCACTTTGAATGGGCAGTAAGACTAGAAAAGCAGTGTACACATACCAATTCATTTCCATTGCAATATATAAACTGTTATATCCAGACTTTCTAATTCTCCCTGTTGCTGGGTGCGTTGGTATAATATTTAATAACATATAATTGGAGCCAGCTGTGTCTCAGGTGGTAGAGCGGGTTGTCTACCAATTGGAAGGATGGTGGTTCGATCCCTGACTCCTCCAGCCCGCGTGCTGAAGTATCCTTGGCCTGAGTTGCCCGAGTGCGAGTGTGTATGCGACTGTTAGAAAGTGCTTATGTGTACATGACAGCGCTGTATGATTGTGTTTGTGACTGGATGAATGAGAATTGCAGTAGAAAGCATTTTGAGTGCTCAACTGAGTAGAGTAGTACCAGTCATTTACCATTTAATAATATGCATTCAAAGTTCTTGTGCAAAATCGATACAAAACATGAACTCCTAACTCATATCCACTGCCTACCATTCTCTAACTTACACATTGGCAAAATACCAAAGAGCAACCTCATTAGCTGAAATATTATGCTAATAAAGGTGCCAAAAACTGCAGTTCCTCTAATGGCCACTTGAGGCTGGCTTCCAAAACGAATCAATCCCTATAGACTCCCTTGCTAAAATACCCAAATTGACAGCATTAGAAAGTATGTTAACAGCCTGCTGCTTCTTTGGCTTCTATGGATAGATTTTCCATCATAACAACTCTAAGGAGGGTGATTTTTTTTTCAATAATACATCCACCCGGATACTGGGGTCTGCATATATTGACAGGCACCTTAACACAGGTAGCTGTTAGGCCTCACCATCATTATTTTGATTCACTAAACTAGACCTCTTCACTTTGTGCTGTTGGTGCCTTTTCAAGCATTTCTAATGGATTATCTGACTACTAGTGTGGCTTGATGTTTGGTATAGACCATGGTAGTGAGTAAAATTCTAGTGTTTGATTCGCCCATTCCCCCCCATAGGACTAATTAGCCAATATGTGAGTCGTGCATGTGAATGAATGCAGTTCAACAGTCTCTGTTTACGGTTTGCATCGCACTTTTTCAAGTTTCACTACAACTCGAACAGTAAATGGTGAGGGTTTGCAGACAAGTCGCCATCTTCTATGCAAACTACAGGCAACCACGGTAATGTGCTAATGACTAAAGCAAGCACAAGGAGGTTTTTGGTGCAGCACCCTCTTAGTCTGGTTTCACCTAGTGACAGCCAGCAACCTCCAGCAACCACTCACCAAACAGTGTAATCAGTGGAATACATATTTTCCCCTAGCAACCGGAGGTTGCCAGGGGGTTGCCGACTGGTATCTAGGCCTGTTTGACTGAGGCCTAATGTGACAGTGGCTACGTCCAAACTATGTATGCAAAATACTTAAGCCCTAAAACCATCAGAAAAGGAAAACGGCTCTCCAAAAATTAATAAGAGATAGCGTTGTGCTACAGCATGATGAGGCAAATGACTCAAGTTATTTCATTATTTAATACGATTCCAGTGTAATACCATTTAGGCAATTTTTTATGTTTCTAAATATTTTCGTTGTACCCTGTAACAATGTTTCAACTCAGTTATCCAGTGTGTGGCAACAAGTTAGCATAACTCCCAGGAAAGAAATGTTGCCGTAACCCCATTATTTATTTTATTTATTTAAGGTGATCTTAAACCAAAGTTTATGGGAGATATTGTTCTTTATTTCTTCTTTGCTTCAGGCTCCAGCTGAATCTTGTGCCTGAGTCGAGTGCTTGATACGTCTCCTAATGTTTACGGAATCAGGAGATCTGTCCACAATATGAATCATTAGAACTCAATCATTGTTTTAGTATTTATATCTGACACTTTTCTTTTTTACTCACCATGCCCATCCCTCCCCTGGCTAAGTGCCCCTGGCTACATCTCAATCAAGCCTGTCTTCAGTAAACCCTCTCACACGTATACCTGAACAAAGGAGTCTAAAATGATGACCAAGTCATGACACAACAAGCCTACCACTTCAGGCCTTCTTTTAGACACACACACAAAATGCTACAAGCCTCAGTGCTTTTGTCAGCCAATCTAATTAAGAAAGCCTTAGGTGAAGTGGCAGCCCTCAAACAGGCTTAACCCCCACTGTCACTGCAACCCTTTTCATTGGTCACTTTGTTTCATAATTCAATTTTCTGATTTAAAAGATGAAACCCCTCCTGGCCCGTCCTCTAAGCCGCTCACAGTGGGGCACAACCCCTCACACTGACAATATTACTCTGTCCTTTATGTTGTCATTCTTAAGTGCATCCTTAGGTCTGAACAATATTATAATCCATAATCCAAACACTTCAATGTTAATCCACAGCTGCATCTGACTCAAGAGTTTTCTTTTTTTACTTTCCAAGTGATCATTTGGAATTTTTGTTTTTGTGAAGGGCAAATGAAGAGTGGTTTTATGACGTACGGGGAAATATCTGACAGGGGAAAAAAAAAAAAAAACAGAAAAGCTGGGTGAAGAAAACAACAAGAGCTGAAAGCTTTAGTGGGAAAATAGCCAGGCAGAGCCTCTCAAACATCTGAGCATATTGATTGAGAGGCTTCCGGCACAGAGTTGACCTTGTGTCTGGTCCGCGAGGTATTACGTCTTAGGGCTTTCGATGGACAACATATATGTAGCAATAGCTGTGAAGGGCCAAAAAATGTCTATGTTGGAACAGAACACGAGCAAATTCTGGCAGCATGACAGAGTGTGTCTTAATTTAGCTGCATTTGAAATCACTCAGTTCACAGTCAAATGTTGCGTGTGTGTGTATCCGTCAAACGCAGCTTTGGTTCGGCAGAGAGAAACCATCGCAGACAAACACACAAGAACATGAAAAAGCACTTACGGGAGAAGCACCGTCTTTTCGTTGCAACCCCACCTAAAGGCAGATTTTTTTTTCCCTCCCGCAGAGCTTCCTGTGAGTAATGGAAATGAACGGGAGATGAATGAGAATCAGAGAACAAAACAAACAGGAAAACAGAGCTTTGAGTTGGGGTAACAAAGAAAAAGAGAGAAAAGTGAAAAGTGAGTGAAGACTGATTGGTGACAACTTCAGGACAAAGCTAGGAACACTGAGTCGAGAACTTTACAAGTAGTTGGCAGCAGATCTCAGAACACTGATTCAAGGATCCTTGAAAACAATAAAAATAAATATCTAACAGATGTTAAATGTTCATTGAAGATTTTTCAAGGCCAGTACAAGAAAAACTTCTGTTTTCTTTTGTAAGAGCAGCTTGAAGAAACAAAAGGCAGGAACAAAAATGAATTTTTTTTGGCACTTATATGTCCAGAATTTTCAGTTTCTTACCTCTGTTTACATATTTAGCCATACTGGCAACTAGCTGGGTTCTTCTGATGGCATTTTCAGAGTGATGGATGGTGGATTAGTCCTCCACTTTAGTTCAGAATGAAATATCTCACAGAGGTTCAACACTTACTTTTCATGCCAGTTGAAGACACACTGTTCCCAATGCATCTACGAGATGTATCTATGAGATGCACTGGCACAAAATTTGATACTGGCGTTCACTGTTCCCAGACGATGTCCCGTGACTTTAGTGATCCCCTGACAATTCTAGTGAAATCAAAAAGTTTAACTTTTGAGCTTAGAGTTCAATGTTTTCACAATTATGGGAATGAATTTCCATGAACTCATGCAGACTGATCCACAGACTTCTCTTCTGGCATCAATAATATTTTTTTTTCTTTAACTGAAATATTATCATGACTGTTGAATGGATTGTGGAAAAATGTAGTGCAGAAATCAAAAATCTCTGGAAATGATTTTTTTTTAAAAACTTTGAAGACTTCCTGACCTTCTGTCTAGGTCTAGTTCCAGCATCAGGTCTAGATTTACTTAGTAGTTTGGTTTATGACCAAATAACTTAAAATAAAACTGGGTTTTGGCACAGACACGAGTTTTGAGCGAGTTTGACAAGGCCCAAACTGTGATAGCTAGATGACTGGGTCAGAGCATCTCCAAAACTAAAGCTCTTGTGGGGTTTTCCCGGTCTGCAGTGGTCAGTATCTATCAAAAGAGGTCCAAGGAAGGAACAGTGGTGAATCAGTGACAGGGTCATGGGAGGCCAAAGCTCACTGATGCACGAGGGGAGCGAAAAGCTGGCCCGTGTGGTCCAATCCAATAGACGAGCTACTGTAGCTCAAAGTGCTGAAAAAGTTCATGCTGGTTCTGATAGAAAGGTGTCAGAATACACAGTGCATCACAGTTTGTTGTGTATGGGGCTGCATAGCAGACCAGTCAGGGTGCCCATGCTGACCCCTGTCCACCGCTGAAAGTGCCAACAATGGACAAGTGAGAACTGGACCATGGAGCAATGGAAGAAGGTGGCCTGGTCTGATGAATCACGTCTTCTTTTACATCACATGGATTGCCGGGTGCATTTGTGTCACTTACCTGGGGAACACCTGGCACCAGGATGTACTATAGGAAAAAGGCAAGCTGGCAGAGGTAGTGTGATGCTTTGGGCAATATTCTGCTGGGAAACCTTGGGTCCTGCCATCCATGTGGATGTTACTTTGACATGTACCGCCTACCTAAGCATTGTTGCAGACCATGTACACCCTTTCATGGAAACAGTATTCCCTGATGGCTGTGGTCTCTTTCAGCAGGATAATGCGCCCTGCCACAAAGCAAAAATGGTTCAGGAATGGTTTGAGGAGCACAACAACAAATTTGAGGTGTTGACTTCAAATTCCCCAGATCTCAGTCCAATCGAGCATCTGTGGAATGTGCTGGAGAAACCATGGAGGCCCCACCTCACAACTTACAGGACTTAAAGTACGTGTTGCTAACATCAGATACCACAGCACACCTTCAGGGGTCTAGTGGAATCCATGCCTCTACGGGTCAGGGCTGTTTTGGCAGCAAAAGGGGGACCAGACCATTTTTAGGCAGGTGGTCATACTGTTATGCCTGATTGGTGTATATTCTAATAGTTTCTGAAAGTTTGCTAATTTAGTACAAAGCTAAAACAAAACCCAACCCTAGCCCTAGACGGGTGGTCACCAATCCTGGTCACTTTATAGCTGATAGCTTGTCACTAGTAAATAGTCCAAGCTCCGTTATATAGGTAACACACCTGTATCTGGCCCACCTGATCAGATATCAGTCAACTGTATTCAATCACTCACCTCAAAATGAAGACTAGATTAACTTGTCTTAGTTTTGGTACCATCCCCTTTTGCACTGTTGATGATTATTTCTATGGTGACCGCTACAAGTTACCAAATTTCATTGACATTCATTTTCAGTGCTTCATGTCTCTTCCTGCTTGTACTCTCCATTAGTCTGATTTTTGTAGTTGTTGAGAGTCCAACTAGTGGTTTAATCCTGCAGGACATGAAGGGATGAAAAGGAGATTTTGGGAAGATCTGAATGTTTCTCTGAGTTTCAGAGGGTGCCACAGTTTATGAACTCACTATTTATCACCTCTTAAAGTATGGCTGTTTTCAGAAATGTCATGGCCCTGAACATCTGTCTAAAGGCGAGGAAGTCAAAATTGAAAGACACATTTGTATCAAAGCCAAACTACTTGCAAGTTGAAAAGGTGACCAGTCAACAACTGCACCTTGTTTTCTGGGAAACCAAAAGCTACAAGGCAACAGACGGTGAAGCAATAACATGAAGAGTTATTAAGTAAGAAGCCTTTTCATCTCTCCCCACCTGCTTATTGTGGAACCCATTTCTCTCCAGGAGCATAATCCTCACTGATTGTTGGTCTTCTGGGAGAACGTGAAGCTTTATCAGCCCCACCAGACTAATCTCACCTCCAGGCCAAAGGGTGCTGGAGGGTGGCCTATTTCCAAATGAAGTCAAAGGGAGGTCACCTACTTGACCACTGAATGGCTTCTTATCCAGATCCACTAGCCACACGGATAGACTAACCCCACCTGATTGGCTGACCTTTGACCTCACTGAATGCACACATGCACAACACAGCCAAATACACAAACATGCTAATCTCAAAAGAAAAATACTTTCTCTAGACACCAAGTCTCTTGTGTTGGGCTTCTCAGCATGCAAGCTAGATGATGGATAATCAAGTCAGCCCTTGCACTTCTCTTCATCCTCCCCCTCTGGGTCTGGATGGAAGCCTGATGAAGGTCCAGCAGGCTATCAGCTCAAGCAGAAACCTGATTATTACGGTGAAAGCAATGTTCAAAATCCCCTTGATAACTGTCTGATAGACTGAGATGGACAGACAGCTATGTATATATAGAAAGACAGAGGGGGAAAATTGGACAAGAGGAGTGAAAAGAGAACTGTTGATGAAAGGAGAACTTGGGAGACAGTCGAGTGATTCAATTCAAACTCCCAACAATTGCCCCCAAACTAGTTTTTTAACCTTATTTTATTTAAAAAGTTGGAACAGAAAGGTAAAAAGAGAGAGAAAGTGATAGAGTGAAGGGGAAAAGGGACCATGTGACACAGCAGCCATCCATCATCTGCTGTTTTGATCCCCATGCTGAGAAAAAGGAGTCTAGATTAAAAGAGACAGAGCTTGGTAATGCTGCTGAGAGTCGGGCTCTGGGATTTTCTCTGTTCAGTGCAGCTTTGGCCTTTGGACTGTTGACAGCAATAAGATTCCTATCACTGCTCACATGTGGGCTACAACACATGCAATCCAACACATACACACAGACACACATGCGCAGGTACACACAAACATATGGACACATGATCTGTACAATTTTAATCCTCAGTTTTCAGCAGGTTGGGGAATGGAATTAAAATAGCACACATGCCAGGGAATTGTGATACAAGATTCTATGATAAGATCATGAGAAATATAGTATGTAACAGCTTAGCTCATCTGTATGTAAGCATTTCTTTCATGTCTGGCTGCTTTTTGTTAACTTGGGATATGTGTGTTTGTGATATAAAAGATAAAGTGGTTTAGTATAACTTCTACAGTCATGCTAAATGCCAACATGGGAATGGTTTGGTTTATGAGGTATTAAACAATATACAGATAACATTCTTGCTAAAGCATTTCCAACATAAATAAAAAATACTTATGGGACATGGAAAAATAAACAAAAGGTCTATAATATGTATTGCCCAGTAATGTCATGCACATTGGTAGCCTATATTATAGCCTATAGCTTTGCTAAAATGGAATCAACTCCACAATAAAATCTCACTCTCACCCCCCGGGAGTAGTATGTGTGTGCTCCAGAAGCAAAGCTAAACCTACAGGCAGATAAATTAGATAGATAGATAGATAGATAGATAGATAGATAGATAGATAGATAGAAATAGAATTGAATTGAAATGTAGATTTGATGTAGATATAGTTAGGTGTGTACTGTAGATATAGTCAAGACAACCTGCTGAAGTTCAAACCGAGGATCAGAATGGGGAAGATTAAAAGTGACTTTGAATGCTGGTCTGAGTATTTCAGAAACTGCTGATCTACTGGGATTTTTGCACACAATCATCTCTAGGGTTTACAGAGAATGGTCAGAAAACAAGAAAATATCCAGTGAGCAGCAGTTCTCTGGTTGAAAATATCTTGTTGATGCCATAAGTCAGAGGAGAATGGCAATGCTGGTCTAATGATGTGGGGGACATTTCCTTGGCACACTTTGGACCCTTTAGTACCAAATGAGCATCATTTAAATGCTACAGCCTACCTGAGTATTGTTGCTGACCATGTCCATCCCTTTATGACCACAGTGTATCCATTTTCTGATGGCTGATTCTAGCAGGATAACACACCATGTCACAAAGCTCAAATCATCTCAGACTGGTTTCTTGAACATAACAGTGAGTTCACTGTATTCAAATGACCTCCACAGTCACCAGATCTCAATCCAATAGAGCACCTTTGGGATGTGGTGGAATGGGAGATTCACATCATCAAGTCTTCAGCAACTGTGTGATGCTATCAATAAAGGTGGACAATAAAGGTGTTAGATGATGGAAGACAACAATGTAAACAGTAATTAGCAATGAGCAATTTGTTGTATTTCTCCTGTACTATGACAACCTGAATCCTCACAACATAAAACACTGCCTGTCCCCACAATGAACAGACACATTGTTACAAATTGTGAAAAAAAAATGATACTGTTGAATTGAAAATGCGACAGTGTAACAAACTATTTTCTCACTGATGATTAGGAGCAACAGTACATTACTGATTCTCCTTCATTATATAACCCTCTTATCCTCTGCAGCCTGCTAACAGCCCGCTTAGGGAGTTCTAATAAAAGATACAATGTTTGATCCCTAGCAGGGACTACAACTTGGGCTCTCTAGAGCATCTCTTTGAATTGCCTTTGTGTACAAAATGCTATGTTCAAAGAAAAGCTTGCCTTTCCATATTAGGTTGAGCCTTTCCACATACTAATTAGGGGGCAATGACAAATCGATTAAATAGATTTTTTGGCTCCCTGTGTGAAATAACACTTAGGCACAGCTATTGGGCCTCAAGCAGAAAGTTTTACCTGAGGGATTGCAATGTCTTGATTGAATCAGTACTACCAAATATCTTAATGGAACACTCACAGTTTGGGTACTTCTTCGTGTTTCTGCTGTTTGGATTCTCGATGGATTTCCCAATCACAGAACAAGCAGGTCAGATTAACAACCAACCCTTAGTACCCTGAGGGTACAGTATGTTTCTATATGAAAAAATCCCAATGCATGCTGGGATTGGCTCCAGCCCCTCATTGATCCTGAATAAGAAATTATTGAAAATTAATGACTCACTGAAGTTTTTTTCTGATGATCAGGCATCCCCAAAAGCAGCTGAACTAAGATCCGACAGAGTGATATAATCTAATGTGAGGCAGGAGTATGCTTTTCAGAAATAACAAAGCTCAGCGTGTGTTCTTTGGACAGTGAAAATGGAGTACTTAATAAAGTCATGTAATAAGCAGCGCTGGTAGTGTGCCGGCATATTTATTTACAATTCTTTCACCCACCCTCACTCAGCTTGTGTCCCTACATCCTATTGAAGACATCACTCAATCTGTGATCTCCAGCCCCGGCTGTCCTGGCTTCTGCACCCCCCTCAGAGTGAGGGATTCTGGGACCGGCCTGGGTTCTTCACCCATACATGACCCCATCGACTGAGCTGCTCTATACCGCCTAAATGATTGATACTAGGCTTTGCTAACTAGACTCCTGAGTCCAAAAACAACTAAGGCTGACTGGCCAGTCGGTTGCAGCATGTGTGAGTTTGTGTGTGTGTGTGTGTGCGCGCGCATGTATAATAAGCCCAGGAGACCCAGTAAAAATATATGTGCAGCAATGAGCCAGAGTGTGTCTCTATATGTTTGTGAGAAAATGTGCTTGTGGGTATAAAAATTTAAGATAGCAAGCCTGTTGGGTAGTTACGGTGTGAATATTGGAGCAGTGTGTGTTTGTGTATTTTCTAGTGATTGTGCACTTGTATAAAACTTAGCACATATATTTCAAGAATTGCCCTGAAATTCCAAAAGTATATGTAGATTATATGAGGTCTTTGTTGTGGGAACTTTTTTTTTTTTTTGCCTGTAAAGCTGATGAGTTGACTTCAGTTCAGAGAGACCACACAGCATGTACTGATGGAGACAGGGCTGTGTCATAATAAGATTACAGCCAGGCTAATTGAATGAAGTGGCTCGTGCTTTGGTTCACCGGTTAGCCTGCTAGCGCTTTTTGAACCCATGACACTAATCGTACAGTCCATTAGGTAGCAATAAAGGACCAACAGTAAACGTGGCATGGACTAGCCAAAAGAAGAGGGGCTTTACCTGGATGTTTAAGGGCAGAAATCATTACAAGTGACAGCAGTATGAAGCACAAGGAAAGCCACTGCTCCCTGAAGAGTTCAGTTTTGGTTATCAGGACATAACCTTTATCTTCAGCTCAGCTCTGTATCCTGTGTCTATTAATAACTATAATTGTCATATCTATACCATCATTACTGCAGGTCAGTTGAGATATCAAGGGGACTTATGGCTAGACTATCACCATGGAAACCAAACTCTTACCTCTTATTAATTGGCAATTAAATTGGGTCAAGAAACCCGTCTTAACAAATCACCGAGGTCCAACAACTTAAATGTCCTTCTCGTCCAAGAGGCTCATAGTCTCACGAGCGCGTGTGATATTACTAAAAGAGCAGAGAACAGTCAACCGCAGCTCTGCAGTGAAGCGTGAAGGCAGGGTTTGCATTTCAGCGGGTACAAGGGAGGGAGGAAACAGCAGAAAGTAGATGCATGATTAACGTGGACTTTTTAATCTTTTCTTACTTCTGTCATATTAAACATGGCCAAAGTTTCAAATAATGAGGTCAGCATATGTGCAACTAATCCCTGTGAGACAAAAGCTCGGGCTTCAGACTTTAAACACTTACAGATTTTTCTACTTTTGGATTTATAATGATGTCAGTGAGAGGGGGCATCCCTTACAGTTGTCTCAGGCACACAGCTCTGACTGTGAGCACAGAAACCCCACCTACTATTCAAATATTTTCACTAGGAGGGACAGAAAGTTGGCTTAAAGGGAGAAGAGAGCAGAAACGGCTTGTTTCAGATAGAGGATTAACTGGGAGATGCTCTAAAGCCCAGAGTAAGACAAATAAGGACTGTTTTGATTTGTGAATCATGCTAAACTACTCTAGGAAAGCCCAAGAATAAATATATGTAGCTGGAAATGAAAATCATACTTTAACTTTCTTCAGCAGTTTTTTTTTTTTCCTCAGAATTCACTGTGAATTATAAGCGTAGAGAAGATTTCCTGTTTTCTCTTTGTGAAGTTTTTAAATACTGTTTCTAATGGTCCACTCTAGATTTTACAAATGGGATTTTAATAGAATTCAACAAAAAATACTCCAGACTGGACGGATGGTTGTTTCTTACATCAGCAGGACACACACACACACACTACTCTGTGCTAAGCAGGGTTGGGGTCGTTACTCAAAAAAAGTAATGCATTACACATTACTCATCACTCGCTGGAGGAAGTAATTTGTTACACTACTCATTACATTACTTTCTCGTTACTTCGTAAAATGACTTGAAACTCATAATTACTAGTTAAAAATATAAACCTGAGGCTACAGTCCCACACATCTTTCTTTTAGTGTCGTCACGGTCTTGCTGTGAGGCAGGCAGAGGAAGGACCCAAAGTGCAGACTCCAAGGCAAACGTGAACTTAATTATTAACTTTATTGATGACCAACGTAACTCAAAATACAACAAACGCTCTGACGGGGCAGAGCACGCAAAATAACTGACACCGGAAACTAGAGGCAGGACGAGAAACACAAACTCACAGCAGGCATAGGAATGACGACGACATGACAAGGAACATGGAGAAACTCAGACAATAAATACAAACAGGAGAACGAGCAGGATAACAAACAGGTGAGGAACACAGCTGGGAACAATCAGGGGAACGAGGCAAAGGAAGCGAAGCCAGACGAGAACACACACGAGACCAGAGACTGTCAAAGTAAAACAGGAAACACTCACACTGAGACACAGACTAGGACACGTGAACTTGACACTGAGACCAGAGAGAGACAGAGGGAGCGAGGGATAGAGACACAGAGAGAGAGTGAGCCAGAGGGAAAGCCATAGACAGAGACAAAGAGACAGAATGGGAACTCGAGGAATATACTAACAGAAACCAAGAATACACTAAACATGAAACCAAAGCTAAGAACTAAGACATTAAGGAAACAAACCAATTACCGAATGAACACCAAAA
>VUQS01073400.1:18519-30705 GCA_015108495.1 Heterochromis multidens
GATGGAGCTATCAATAACACCGTCGGGTTTTAGGATTCTTGGTGGTCCCGTGACAACTTCGTGTCACTAAACCCACATTTTTCTTGCAGGTATTGATTTTCAGACATTTCAACGAAGATTTTTTAGCAGTGAAACCGCAAGCCGTCCTATCTCGTTGCTTCTTTTCAGCGAGCGCTTGGAGGCGTAGCTAAAGACTATATTCACGTGGTTGGTGGACGCGTCCAGGGGGAGGGAGTAAGGATCCTCCAATGAGGAGGAGCCTGCGAAGCCATGGTCCAATATAGGCGCTGGAGGCAAGGAGCATCTTTATTATAGAAGTCATTTACAGGAGGCAGAAGTTCCGCAGGTGTCCCGGAGTTACCTGTTCTTGACGCGTTCTGGTGTTTTTTAGTGAACCTGACTGCACCTGCAAAACCCCGATCAAGATTTATTTTTTTCAAGTTATCAGCGTGTGGCAGCTTCATTTTTCCTCTCTGAGGCGTTTCTTTAGAGAAAACCACAAAAACGGAGCCGAACGAGGAAGACGGACAGCGACCCTCCCTCACTTCTGCAATCATGATGTCGATGAACAGCAAGCAGCCTTTCAGTATGCATCCCATCCTGCACGAACCCAAATACACTCCTCTGCACTCCAGCTCCGAGGCCATCCGCAGAGCCTGTCTTCCCACACCGTCGGTGAGTCCAGAATTCACCCATGACTTCCTGCAGCTCCTACAAAACTTCCAACCCGCCCAGAAAAAATTAGAAAATTTCTTCAGTTATTAGATGTGGAGTTCAGATTAATGCACAAATATACAGGGGACTTACCGGCTCATTTCTAGTAATGCAATGTAATTTAAAATGATTTTATAGAATATAAATATCACTTTTTTGTTACTAAAGTGAAACACTTTCTACTTAGTCACCAAAAAGCAGAGAGCAAGATATCCGTCTTATTTGGACACTGCGATGAGAATAAAGTTACATTATAGCATCAAATGACAGACCTTGGTGAAATATGAAATAAAACCGGTTTAAAGACGCTGGAGACAACAAAAACAAGGCAATCGTGTTACTTACAGACGCACAAGTGCGCCTCCGTCGAAGCCAAATCCGGTATTTAGGAAAGTGTGAGTGATTCTGCTTAAAATGAACGAATATAAAAGATGAAGGAGGAAGACGACGAATGAAAAGGCTGCGTGGAATCTCTAAGCGCGTGTTATCTCATATTGTCCCATTCATATTCAAACTCACACCCGTTTCATTTCATTGTCCGCAGAAATTATTCAGGAGATCGTAAATATTAATTTTAAATGAATATCCTTCCACGCTGACACACTTTCTAGGCACCGGGCAGATGTCCACGGTGAGTTCGACTGCGTTTATTTGAGAGCTAAGAAACAAAGTTAAGTTCACTTTTGCGCATAAAATTTCTATCGTTTTTAATTTCATTGCAATCGGTTAAAAAAAAAACAACCCTATAGCCTATATACTGTAAACCATGTCTACAGATAAATATTTCCACGCTTAATAAACCAATTAATATTACAGTTTAAATGCTTACCTGGAAAAGCAGAATACTACTTAACTCGTTCATATTTTAAATAGTACAAATTATGAAAAGATCACTGGGTTTTGAAAGAAATGTTTTTTAATTTTATTTTAAATTTGCACTTCATAAATTGTTACTTTGGATTAATTGTTTGCTGTAATTTTAAACACTTGCATGATACGAATGTTGCAAACTGAAATCCAGAACTGTAATTAGCTGAAGTCCTGGTGGATTATTTCATGAAGCTGACAGGTTTGTTGTTGAGAATTCTTCCTCTAACTGGCCTGACTCTGCTCCCCTCTCAGCTTCAGGGCAACATCTTCGCCGGCTTTGATGAGACGTTGCTGCAGAGAGCTGAGGCTCTGGCCGCCGTGGACATTGTTGCACAGAAAAGCCACCCGTTCAAGCCAGACGCGACCTACCACACCATGACCACAATGACCAGCATGACCTGCACCCCGACCTCCTCCTCCGCACACCTGCACCACCCATCGGTGCTCACCTCTCACCATCACCCGGCGCACCACCAGCCAGCTCAGGGCTTGGAGGGCGACTTGCTGGACCACCTCACACCGGGTATTTCTCTCGGAGGAATGCCTGGCTCAGACGTATGTTCTACGGCCTCGCATACAGCTCACGCCGCCGCCCACATGTCGGCCATCAACCACATGCAGCACCACCACCACCATCCACAATCCATGAACATGCATCCCCACGGGCTGAGCTCTCACAGTTCCCTGGGGACTGCCGGCGGAGACGCGGAGCCTGATCCCCGGGAGTTGGAGTCTTTTGCAGAAAGGTTCAAACAAAGGCGGATCAAACTTGGGGTGACTCAGGCGGACGTGGGGGCGGCCCTGGCCAACCTTAAGATCCCCGGGGTCGGGTGTCTAAGCCAGAGTACCATCTGCAGGTTCGAGTCCCTGACGCTGTCGCACAACAACATGGTGGCCCTGAAGCCGATCCTGGAGGCCTGGCTAGAGGAGGCAGAGCGGGCACAGAGGGAGAAGATGACCAAGCCAGAGCTCTTTAACGGGGGAGACAAAAAGAGGAAACGCACTTCCATCGCCGCACCTGAGAAGCGCTCTCTGGAGGCTTATTTCGCCGTGCAGCCGAGGCCCTCATCCGAGAAGATCGCTGCAATCGCCGAGAAACTGGACCTGAAAAAGAACGTGGTCCGGGTTTGGTTTTGCAATCAGAGGCAAAAGCAGAAACGAATGAAGTTTTCTGCAACGCACTAAGACCAGCAAAGCCGCGGGTCTCTGCCCCGTTTACAAAAAGACAAATCAGAGACAAGCTGCTGCTGCTGCTGCTGCACACTGTCAGTAAAATAAGGTACACTGTTGTGCCTTTTGCTACTGGGGCAGATTCTGTTTGACACCCAGCCGGGACCCCATAGGTCCGCACTTAATAAAACAAAGTCATCTCACAAGTCATATAGCCGCTCATCAAGTGTTATAGCAGAGCACGGTTACTGTCTTGGTTCTTCAGATAAAAGATTCTCATGAACTGGTTTTGCTTTGCAGAATGAATAAATGGTATGGCATTGAAAATGTAATTATTTATTTTACTGAAAATCACATTTTCTAACTAAAGAATGGACGAAATTTGTGTGTGCTTTTTTTTTGTTTTTTGTTTTTAAAGATTCATCACAGTGGAGCAGAATTCACAGCCGCGTGTTTCCACCAGCGCCTGAACTGCAGATATGGAAACGATTTCACACAAAGTATTCAACACAGTCTGCGGCGTTTTGCTTTTGAAGCAAATGCAAAGAAAACGGTCTATGGAGTGTTTCAGTATTTTTAGAGACACTTTTAGGTTTGGATGCGAGACACCTGATGACTATTCTCCGCTCAGTATAAACCGGGACTTGTAATAAGTTCAGCCTCATTCAGCCACAAAAAATAAGTGGATACAACGGTGTACCTTCTTTATTCTGACAGTGGAGACGGAGCATAGGGACTGGGAGAAAACAAACAAACAAACAAACAAAAAAAGACTGAGACCCTGTCCAAAAACTCGAGACTCTTAAATCTTTATGCTTCTCCACAAGAATAGGCCATTAGCTCCCTTGAGATGTGGGAGAAAGCGATTGTGGCAGAAAAAGAGGGGGAACAGTGCTCCGTCTCATTCATTCACATGGCAATTATTGTACAAAAAATAAGAATAATAATGACGGGAATCGAGGAATAATTATTATTATCCTCTTTAGCCGGAATAGCTTTTTTATATTTATCAGTGTACATATTTGTGAATATATTGCACCTCCGTGTGTGGAAAAAAAGCTCATTGAAATGTATTGAATTTTTCGCTGTCTTTTCTCCCAGGTGTTTGTTTCTTTACGAAATTCAAGAGGTTTTGGAGAGGAGATCCGACCACACGCATTAAAGCGTCCATTGGTCTGTGGCTAATTTATGAGGCACAATAACTACTGTAATCCATTGCATGGTTTACTCGTACAGGGGGAGAGGGGTGTTTTCTTTGTGGCTCCAAAAGTATGAAAATAACCCCCCCAAAGTGAATGCATTGCAATAAGAAGAAACACACACACACACACACACACACACACGAACACGCGCACGAGTACACACATTCACACGGTGTAGCTGTGTGTCTACCTCATTACGCAAGTGTTGGCACGTTCATGGTGACTTAAAAACACACACACACACGTTAAAAAGACGAGTAGGATAAGCTCTTTGGTTTGATTTTATTGTGATTTTCTTTTCAAATTATTTTTGTTTCTCTGCCACTGGGTTAATGGTGAATTAGGCCTAGAAGACTCACTGATGTGTAAACCTGTTGTATGTTCAAGTTCACTGCAATGATGCTCTGACAATCAAATTATTATTGTTATTATTCAGAAGTGGTTGATTCCCCCTCTATGTGTCCTCATGAATTATTATTATTATTATTATTATTATTATTATTATTATTATTATTATTATCAGTTCACTGACACCTTTGTGGAGAGCACTTTGTACAGTAGATATTCTGATGAAGGGAACTGTCGGCCTTATTTATAAATATTTTTTCAACACTTCTGAGAAAACGTCATTTAATTATTTATTTTTTGTTTGTTTATTTTTTTTCTTTATATTGTCCGTATTTATTTGAATTTTATTTATTTTGGAGAAGAAAAAAAAACATATTTCATATGTGAAAGTGTGCTTTAAATGTGTCTGTGTAAGCGACAGAAGCTGAAATAAACCGTGCACGTTTTACTTGAACTTCTGAAAGCCTTTCTTTGGGAATTTTAAATAGACAGAAAGCAGATTTTTGCCTCTCAAAGGAAGCAGAAAACTATTACTTCCATTTTTGGCCAACATTACACCTCCTGAGAATAGATGTCGGTCCTGTGACCCATTTTTAAATTGTGCATTTGAAGAAAAATATCTCGGCTGTTTATCTCCGTCACACCATGCCAGGGTTTGTGTTGGTTGATAGAGGTGTTAATAGTCCCTTTTTAAAAAAGATAGATTTAATGGACCTGTGTAATATGAGCTCGGAACAGCAGTCTGTCTGCGTTTCTGTTTCTTGGATACAGTCCGTGTGTTTGCGCCGAGAGGCGAGCAGCTGCTGCTCTGAAACAGGAGAAGCCTGGAGGTGAGGGAGGTCCGTCTAAAAGCTGCTTCCCAGCGATGATGAATAGGATTTGATACTTGAGTGACTCTAATATTGATCAACTTTGCTGGGTATGAAGACTGCACGGCTCTATCACATAAAGGACTATGTAGACAGGCCTCTCATCTGATGCTTTTAGTTCTATCAGACGTTTCTCTCTGAGGCAGAAAATGCATAGAAAACTCAGAGGGCGGAACCACGGGAAAAAAAGTAACTGCTTCTTAAAGTTAGAAAACTTTAAAAATATAGAAAAAAAAATCAGTTGCAAATGAAAAAGAAAACCCAGCCAACTGAAGTGTCTCTTAACTATCAGAATCTGGTCACTGTCCCTGATGGTTTGGTTTGAAATAAGTTTGAAGCATGAGGTAAACGATTTCATGAGAGGAAAGAGAAAAGACAAGAACAAAAACAGTGCTGGAGCCAGGACTTTACAGTACCCTCAACACTCATTAAAACATTATTCAATTGATATTTTAGTTTTGCTTTTGTGAATTTCATTACCCAAGATGAAGATCTAGATTTAAAGTTAAATTACTGCTCAGGATACATTTTAACAGGGAAAATGTTGGAGCATGTATTTATTCAGAATTATGGAGGTCTTTATAACATCAAAATGAACAATAATGAACAATGAGTCTAAATTACTGAAATCACCTCAGACATTTGTACATTTTTAGAACATTAACTCCCCAGAGTTTGATAAAATCCTAAAGATATAATTACTAATGATATAGTGTCTATTATAAGAACAAAAAAGGCAGCTGTTTGAAACTGTATATTGAATATATATATTTTTGTATACACATTACATTTCAAAATTTCTTAAATATATAGAAACCCTCTGTGCATAAATGGTAACTTTGCAGTGTGATAGCAGCAATGTGAGAGTATTGAAATTCCATGTTAATGCCAAATATAGAGCAAGTGTTCCCATCATCAATGCATTTACAGTATGAACTGTCAAAAAGATCTCAGCTTGAGGACGTTTCTATCTCCCGATGAAGATTAAATAGAAGGTAATCTCATTTCCATTTAAAAGAAGTGTTATTTGAAGAAAACATTTTGAATATACAGTCCATTTGTGATTTTTTTTTATTACAGACTGTATTTGGAAGGAATATGAGAAACAAGGTAGAATTTTAATTAATAGTAACATTTCTAAGGATAATAACTTTATAACATGTTTTATTTATACTTATATAGAGTGCTTCACTGAATACTCAGAGATGTCATTTACAAGACTGATTAAGTAGAAACACACAGACACACAAGCACAGAAATAGTTGTGAATGCCAGATCAAATAGTGAAATAAATCAGTATGCTGTAAATATTTTTTGCTGGGAAAATGACATACCTAATATACCTAAACCCTGAATTTACCTGGGGGAAAAAAAAGCTTATAAATCTGCTGTATGTGTAAAGCCTCACTCTTCACTGTGTTCCGATAGAGAACAACAACATGTCTAGAGCCACAAAAACTCTGTAAGCATAAAATTGTAAATGCAATCACATATTAATCTGGAAATAGATAAAAGAAATTCAGTGAGTCAAATTTGCATGAAATTCTCTCTGTCTATATTTATACTATTTTCCTCTATCCTCAGATCAGCAGGTGGTTTGGGTCTGTAAATGCGTTATTAATGAATAATAAATATCAGCTGTTATGATACTATTGATTTTGGAGTGTGTTTGTTAAGAAGCTGCTTTTCTCTGTTGTACAACAGCAGCTCGGGCCCTGATCCCCTCGGAGCAACCCAATCCAGGCCTTTAAAGCTGCAGGATCTTAACCCGGGGCTTGGGGACCCCTGGGGGCCCTTGATGGAAAATCCACTGGGTCACCAGAAAAATGAAAAACAGATAGTTTATGACTGAATATAAAAATATAACACTTTTGATCTTATCCAAAGTGTGATAATGCAAGAATTTCATCACTCTGGGTTCTAATGAAAAGTTTTATGTCTTGAAGCTCCTAAATGTATTTCAGAAACATGGATCATAAATGTGCAAAGAAACAGTGATACCTTGCAGTTGTAGTATTTTGATTGATTTTCCTTCTTTTATAAGGAACAGACATACACATTACACAGCATGCCTACTTACTGCTACATCAAGTCATATCTTCTTTCATGGAAATCTACTCCACTGGAGGAAAAAGAGAGAGGATTCACTATGCTAAAATTAAAGTAAAACGAAAGGAAAAAAAAAACTTCTTTACATTTTTTCACATAAAAAGAAAAAGTGTTAATGATAAAACATGATGTGAAAAGTTCATGTAAAAGACAGTTTGCAGGTTTGCATTTTCAAAGTATTTAACTTTACTTAGCACTTACTGTATATTGACTTAAACTGAAAATATAAAGTTTAGTTGGTTTACTATTATCATATGAATCTTGCCAAAGAATCTAAAGTGTTTCACCAGAATATTGATGTATCATCCTTGTATTTTAAGTTCAGAAGGAAAAAAAAAATCAACTTCTGTATTGTGCATTTGTCAATATTTATAGATATTTTTTGCCTACCAGACAGTGGCTGGCATGTTGGTCTATAACAAAGAATGTAGTACATGGTCTCATCAAAGTTTAATCGTTGAGCGGCTCTCCAGTTGAGGCCTATAAATTATATATAATTGACCGTGTAATCAATGTGAACAGTGTATCAAGTTTTCCTAAGACAAAGCGACGAAATTATACACACGGAACAAAAATAACAAGCTTTAATATTATTAGAATACCATTATATATTCCAGTAGAGACAGGGAAATAGTTATATGTTGTTTAACGTGACTTAATTTCCTTCTTTCTATTTAATGTTTATTGTTTGAATCACTAAAATATCCACATATTATAGCATGTGTATCCTTTTGTTTTGACCAGCCTTCATGATATTACTCCATGTTTGCAAAATAAAGAGTGATAAAGATTTCTTTGGGGAAATGTGACTGCATGTATGTTGACACATATATAAATATTTTTGACAGAGCGCACAAAGGTTCATTTACCATCTATGGTATTGTAAGTTTTACTAGGAAAAAAAAACTGTGGTGTTTTGAAACAGAAATTTATAGGATGCTGTGATTTTGGAGAAATCTGTGGTGCTTTTTTAGGAGTTAGTCTAAGCATGCAAGCTGAAGAGCACCTGTGCAGTCTAAAATAGTTGTTTTAATAATTCAAAACTACAGCAAAATGACTGTGTTTTCCTCTATTGGCTGCTGTTTTCCATGTGATCTGTCCTCCTCCAGACTCCACCCTGGATGCTGTTGTTGTTTTGGATGAGCGGATAAAAGAGCTTTTCCCAGGACAGCCTTAGTTAATTGTTTGATTTAAATAATTAAGAAATGCGAGGCCTCATTTTCCTCCTCTGTGTTTTCCTGTGTCAGATCCAAACAAGAGCAAATCAGACTGCAGCTTTCCTTCTGCATGAACCAGCAGAGAACTGATGCAGGTGCACACACACACACACACACACACACACACACACACACACACACACACACACACACACACACTTTCACGCTCTTCTTCTCTCACCCTAAAAGCTTCAGTCAGCAAGTTTGCTTATCTTCTGAAGGTTACCAGTGGGAAATGACATGACTTCTCTGGTCTCTGGTTATGGATCAACTCAATAAGCAAACATACTTTTATTGTTGGACTCAAATATACCCAGAATGTCTCACTTCTAAGCCAACACCTTAATAGAAAATATGTAGGTTTGTACAAGGCACTAGTCAGTATCTTTTAAGCCATTTTCTGCCAAGTAGAAGATTCATCATATTTATTATACTCTCTGTAAACAGATACCTGCATATGAATATGAAGAATATGAAGGCAAGTGGTGAGATTTTTTGGTAGTAGAAGTTTGCTGTGTTTCGGTTTTTAGCTGACTTGGAGTACAAGTTATATTCACCAGTGCAGGTAAATGGTCCATTTGGAAAGCAAAGGACTGTTTTTTTTCCAGAATGCAATTTAGAAACCATCAACTTTGGTCAAACAGCAATTTCTATATCTGCATTCAGAAACACTGATCGGCAGATGGAAAGGGAAGTCTGGAACTTAACTTTTGGTTATACTCGCATGAAGGTTATACTCTACATGAAGACACGTAAAATTTGCCACCAGAGGCTAAGTTAGCAGGCTATCTAGCAGAGTGGCTCATACAGTATATCTGTATGCCACCTCTATGGTAACATTTAGGCAGCTAAAACCACTTGGTTAGAAAATTATGGCCATCAGGCTTTAAAAAAGAAACAATGGTTGACAGTTTTTAGGACAGGAGATGCTACCTTTCATATTTAGTCTTCAAGTCAGACCCTTGTATATCCACCCATCTATTAATCCAGCCAGTTTTCATGAAAACATAAACATGTTTGATTTTAGATGCAGTGTTTCAGTATGGTCTCGATGTGCCACATCTATCCGTCAAACAATTTCCACTTAGTACAGAAGGTATGTTTGCACTAACAAGATAGCTGAGCTGATTTATTCCAAGCAATAATTTCTGTCTGGATTATGACTTTAGCAGTTAGAAGCACCTCTCCCACAGACTCTGACAACACCCATTTGCAAGCCCAACAGCAGATGCTGAATAAATAAACACAATTTAATACATCTGCAATGATTAAAACAGGCCTAGACCAGGCTCCAATGCAGTATGGGGACCAACAGTCTATCCAGTACATCTTAACAGACTTCCTTCAAGTTCTGCTCCTGTCAAACATTTGCTCAGGCAACATATGAAGTGACAAATTATATTTCTAATGTATTTTAATATTTCTCTATTTAGAATAATCAATTTCCAGGTCAACTTTGTTGTGTGTTCCTACATAATTATGATTTAAGACAACAAGAAAACAAGAGAGGCCTAAAGAACTGGGCTGTATTTAAGTTGTACTGTTGGAGACTGGAAAATCCAGAAGATAAATGAATCCATCAATGTTTTGGGCTTCAGGTAGAGGATCTGAAAATTGTGCATATGTTATAAAGGATATAGTGACATGATTGAAATTCTAACACAAATCAACCAGTAAAATAAGCAGGTCATGTTGGAAATTGCTAGTAACTGATAATCTCATCCACTTTGAATGGGCTGAATGTTTTAGATTACTCTTATAAAGCTTACAAAGAATGGTGCCAATTCTGATAAGTTGTAATAAAATGAGAAATGCATACACAAAAAATGCAGTTAACAACTTTTCACTTTGACATCCTCAAATACCACTGAGGATACCAAATCCTCAGCAAGCTGTATATACTGTATGTATATATATATATATATATATACTGTGTGTATATATGATGCAATATAACTTAATGCATATATATTTAAATTTAAAACCTCTCGTAGACACAAAAACCCCAATTATCAGACATAACATTGGTAGTTCGTAGATGAAAATAGTGAAACTATTTGAAACAATTGTCATCTGTCGATTGTTTTTAGCCACTTATACAGTTCAATGTTGCAGGTGGGCTGGAGTCTATCCCAGCTGTCACCAGATGAAAGGCAGGGTACACCCTGAAAATGTCACCAGTCAATCAGAACAGAGAGACAGACAAACATTCATGCTTATATTCACACCTATAGCCAATTTCGAATCCCCAGTTAACAAGCATGTCTTTCGACTCTGGGAGGAAGCTGGAGTACCCAGAGAGACACGGAAAGAACATAAAAACTCCACACAGAAAGGTTTCAGCCCGCCAGCAGATTAAAACCCAGGACCATCTTGCTGTGAGCTGACAATGCAAACCACTGCATCACCACCCCAGTTACTGTTTGAATTCTGTATTAATGCATTGTAAATAGCTACAAAGTAAAACAAAATAGAAATTAATACATTTTCTAGTGAATTTGCAAAACTCAAGAAAGCTGCTGTTGGTGAGCTGCTTTCTAACAATGAGATTTAAACATTTGTTTTGCCCATTCTCTTCTGCAGGGGATTTAATACTAAATTAATGACTTGTTTTGAACAAAAAGTTTCATAAGTTGTCGCCAAAATATCCTTTTATGGCAAGAGTGTGATTTAAGCCTATGAAAAATGTAACAAAATCTAAATATGGAAGAAGTCAGCTTATCTTATCTCTTTATCCAAGTCAACTTTCACTGACCTCAATCAATAGTTGAGTTAGGATGCGAACCACAGGTAATCCAGCAATTTGTATCATCAAGCATCTACCCTGATCTCTCCCACATAACCTATTAATGATGTTATTCTTTCTGGATTGGGATAAATGCAGCAAGATAACTTAATGCAAGCAGCAACTGTGTTTCCAGTGGATAATGGGTGAAGTGGTTCATTCATCACTGGTGATTTGAGTTTTCTCTAACTGAAACTTTTACACGCAGCCTTTCATGAAAGGTTTCTCATGTTTGAATTTGTCTCTTGTTGTTCACAGATGCCCCAGTGGTGCCTATACCAAGCAGCAGATATTCATTTGGACAAATCTACTGAATCTGCTTCTTCTAGTCTTTGTTCTAAGCTCTCTGGGTAGATTTTTATATAAAAATTTCCAGGTGATTCAGGAATAAAACTACATCTGCTTTAAATATGGGTCTCAATGCAGCAACACTTGAAAACATGCAACCCAGTCTCAATCAGCATCAGAAGGAGAAATAACATCAAGACCACTGGAAAGTGGTCTGTTCTGTTTTCGGTCCCTCACCAACACACGATAGACTGAGCACACAAGCCACCCAGGAGGGACCGCAATCTATATGAATAAGCTGTAGCTGCAGTTAATTCCACTATCTTCCAGATTACTCCATCCACTCCTCTCTGGCTTGTGTTTTCCATGAAGCGAGGAAGTGCATTTTCATAAATAGACCTTGGCCGAGCGCTGCGGCGATGAAATTTTAATGAAGCTCAGAGTCTTGAGTGCAGCGCCGGGGCCTTGGAGAATCAGCGCTCTGTTACATTACTATGGCTTTCTCTCTCTCTCTCTCTCTCGCTCTCTCTCTCTCTCTCTCTTTATCACACACACTAATGCAAACATAACCCCCCCCCCCACACACACACACACACACGCACAGCCCTGTTGCT
>VUQS01073400.1:30725-44764 GCA_015108495.1 Heterochromis multidens
TGGGGCAGCCAGCTGCATATTGACAGCATGGCTGGAACGGGACCAGACTGAGGGGAGGGTGATGTGTGTGTGTGTGTGTGTGTGTGTGTGTGTGTTAGGGATTAAGAAGAAGTAAATGTGTGTGTGTGTGTGTGTGTGTGTGTGTGTGTGTGTGGTGGGGGTTGTTGGAGCTCTAATTTGTGTGGGATTTTTTTGTCATAGTATTATTTATTGTATCTTGAGGGGGGTTAACCCCTGTTAGCGTTTCGTTATGGAGATTAAAACTAAGTTCATGCTGACAGCCATCTAAACACACACACACACACACACAAGGCTTCTGCCCACAGATACACTGGAAGTGTTCAATTCTGTTGTTGCAATATTTATCAGTGACGTTTGTAGATTAATCCTTGGTTTCAGCCATCAGAAAGGGCTCTCATTTTGGGGGGAGGCACCACCCTCTCTCTCACACACACACACACACACATACAGACACACAACGCCATGTTGTGGAGCAATAGTTCTCCTCACTTCATGTTATTTTGTGTTAGATAAAAAGTGTAGAGCTGGATAACGGGCTGCAAATAAAACATAAACGAAAACAGCATTAACCTTACACTATTCCTCTCATCCTCCTTCTCTAGGAACCCCACAGGAAGGCCAAAGGTCAGACTGGCATAACACCGGTGTAGGCGCAGCTTCTTGCTAGAAAGAAACAATCAACCAGAAAAACTATACAGAATTTATAAAAGACTTTCCTGGGAAAGGAAAGTTTGCCAAAAAGGGTTTGGTGGGTGAATGTGATAGGGAGGTGATTGCATGTGGGAGAAGAATAAGGGTCCATGACGATATTATGTATATGAGGCGCTAATTAAAACATAGCGGGTGTAATTAGGAACATTGTATAACTAATCAGGCCTAATGAGCATCGGGGGCGGGCAAGGCGGTGATCAAACGGCCGAGTTATGAGGCTTAATGGGCGGAGAGGAGGATGACAGTCCCTCCGTTCATTCAGCACACGCACCACCATGATTACTTTTTATTGTTGAGACAATAATGGAGAACAGAAATATGGGGGGAAGAACTCACCAGGTTCTGGTTGTAACTGGACAGAAATATACAGGAAAGAGGAGGAATGTAGATTCAAAGTATTATAATTAGTAGTAGTATTAGGATTATTAGGCCTATTGATTATGTATGATCAAACGTGTATACAAAACTGTTGCAGAATCTACTGAATAAATTCCAGACGCGATGAAAAATGCAATGGCATGAATTATGAAACCATAACAATATCATAGCAGCGATATCAATATTTACACAACAGGAATCCCAGATCTTGGGAAACCCTTTTTAGCCCTCTGAAAAAGAAGAAAAAGAAGACAATGGTAGATATATAAACTCTAAACAGGCCTCTTCGATGCAATAATAATAATAATAATAATAATAATAATAATAATAATAATAATAATGATAGAAGAAAGAAAGAGCGCCATTTCCTATCTTTTTTTTTTTTTGTTAATTACGCATATATGACTGGCGTTTAAGCTAATGATTTTGCGAATTATTTTCTACGAAAATTAAACTTTAACTCCTATTATGACCAGGCTCTCTGTCTCGTTTGTGTCAAGCTTCACTTTAAATATGCGATTTAAATTCTTATCAATAATGTAGCACACGCCCTCCATTTAAATATTCATTTCTCGCTTAGACTCAGTTTATGCAGACAGTATATTTGCTGCGTGAAGTTAACATGAGTCATATTCACTGTTGAAATTAAAAATAAATAAATAAATATAAAAGTAGCTGCTGCCGTTTCATCTCTTACTCTCCCAACCTATAACCGCATCTTTTTTTAATGCGCGAGAGACGGCGGTGGAGGGCCTACCCAACGTGAGCGCGCAAGCGAACGCATGTGCGCGTCGCACAGCCTCTATTAGAAACACACAAACTGACTATAAAGTGCACCCTGAGCAGATGTATGTTTGACACGGGCAAGCTTAAAAAGAAGAATACGGGATTACAGAATACCTTCATCCATTACTAAACAAATTGTAGGCCTGTGGTCATTTTTTCCTACAGATACTGACAGCCAGTACTATGGATAGAAAGGAATTAGGAAAGACGGGCTCAAAACATATAAAATGTAATGCCTGAATATTAACTGTAATCATTATTAAATATCGTGAAATAGAGGAGAAACAGATGTATGTAATTCACGCTAAGTACAGAAAGTGAAATTTTAGATAAACAATAAGGCATCGACAAATATCTACCACCAAAATTATTGCTATTATTACTGGTGATTCCTTGGTAATACAGTATATTTTTTCATGTCAAACTCATCGCCCTTTACAGCCAGACTGCCAGACATTTCCTGTCTTGCTCTCTCTATCTCACCCACCCGAATTATTTATAGAGCAGCTCTCTCCAGTTTCTGGCCGGTGCTCATCATCGCCACATCAATACACAAAATAAGAATCAGCAGTGAAAGTTAATCACAGAGCCCGCGGGCCTGCCGGCTGCGGAACCAGCCGAATACATCTGCCCATCAAACCGGAAATATTTTCACGCACCATGTCAGAACCGGTGGCATGCAGGCCTGAGGAATACAGCTTCAGATCTGGTAGTTTAGTCTTTGAAGGTCGGTGATGCACAAAACACTTATTTCTTTCATTTTAATTACATGAATTTGGTGCCAAATGTGTTCTCAATAAAATCTTTAAAAATGCGGATGCATAAAAAGTTTTTTTTCTTTTTCTTCTGTCTGATTTCCAAACCCATCCAGCAGAACCACTCCAACATGCTATTTTGAAAACCGACTGGAAGAAACAAGATATAAATACGAACTTCCACTTAATTCAGAGAATATGTTCAAAGAGACGCACTGGTATGGGCTTCTCTAATCATGTCTCATCAATAATGCATTTTAAAACTGACAGGATGCCCGAAACGCAGAGCTGCTACAACATGAAGCCCCGCTTCTCGGACGGACACCGGCTAAACTTCAGCGTTTAGTTTCAGTACAATTTTAATGAAATTAAATTTATTGACGGCGGAGGAGAGGAGAATTCGGGTTTCAGTTGGATGTAAAGCCCAAATGCTGTAAAATAGATTCAAACCCATATTGTTGCAGTATATTAAATCAAAATCTGAAGTTTGTAGATGTATCTAAGGCAATACAATATAATACATGATCTAGATTTTAAAAAACTCAATGGAAAATACCAAAGAACAAGTCAATCTACCTATGTGGTATTAAAGTTAAAAAAAAAATACAGGGTTTTGATCATCTCTTGTCAAAAAGTGTAAATATTAAAGAATGTGTTAAGAAAGAATGTGTAACTAAGGCCTCTTTGCATTACACATCATTATAGACAGGTTAAGGTAAAAATGTGCTGGTATACTATGGATAGCATGCATTATTAAGTTGTACAGTAAACAAATTCTATATTACCAGCAAGGAGCATGTTACTTATAAGACTTAATGCAAAATCATTTTAAATGCAAAACCTTCTGGTAAATAAAATAATGTTACCCAAGCCCAGAAAACATACATTTAAAGATGTTTTTGCTCTTCTTTGTGGGGCTGTTTTAATCCCTCTTTCCTCACTCCAGAGTACTGCTGGACCTCTGCATTTTCAGCATAAACACCACATACCAATATAAGTGGGGAAAAAAATGCTAAACAGGCTGGATGAAAAACTCAGAATTGGGCTGCTAGGCCACTTTGATTAAAAAGCAAACTCATCTTCCCAGCAGTCCCTTTCAAATGCAACAAACTTGACAGAAACAAACAGAGAAACCAATAATTGGTGTGTGAGGAGGCTAGATGGTTGTGTGGATACGAGGGTGCGTATGGTTGGTTAGGGCTCGTGTTAGGGGATTCACTCCTTGTGGACCGAGTTGCTTTATTTCTCTGCCCTATATATCTGTTCGCCTTCACTCTCTCTCTCTTTTCCTCCCCGCTCTGGAGGCTGCTGCTGCTGCTGCTCCTGCTGCTGCGGCTGAAGGGATGTATGAAGCGCTACTTTCTTGTCTAGGTGATGAATAATGCAGGGCTCGGAGGCCAGCAAGTTTCCAGTTAAATACCAATTTGCTTAACCAGTGTTTCCAGCCTCTACCATCTCCACTCAGTAAAGTATGGAGCAGGACTGGCCTTTGGAAATTAAAGAATCTACCTAAGTCCAGAGGAGTATAGTTCTTTTATCTTACCAGTGGCCAGTATAGGGTCACTCTTTGTAAACTCAAAAGCAAATCTCAAAGTGGCAGCTACAATACATTTGATATTGAGTTTTAAAAAGTGTGAAAATACACACACAACACAACGTAGTCTTTTGGTCACCAGTGAAATACGACCAATGCTACCTTTCTAATAAAATTGTAGCTTTGCATTGGTTCTTTGAATTCCAGCACTTTGCACACAGTGGGCACAACACCTTACACCTTTATCATCCTAATGGAAATTTAAGGTTTAATTTACCTCACATTATTCTGAGCATGACTCAGACAATCTCCATCCTGAGCAGAGCAAATTTAATTTCATTCATCTCCCAAACATTATATTCCAATAAATTAAAAGCCATATTAAAAGCCATATTGAATAATATGCAGTTTCCCTGAGGTTATTTCATGTCTAAGGACATCATATAAAGGACAGCCTAATCCTGATACATTTTTGTGTGTCATTTAATGTGACAAGATGAAAAAAAAGCTGAACAAGGCATGTGCATGCACTTTTTATGAAACCAAAATTATTGGATGACTTTTTTTAATGGGCTTGACATGTTTTCAGGTTTTTTGGTTTATGGTTTGGCTTTTTTTTTTAAATTTATTTTAATGTAAAGGTCCAGGTCAGGTTCAAGTTCTCATACTGGTGAAACAGAAATATTCTGAGGACAAACTTGCCGTACATAGGGACAGGCTTTCTGGTTGCAGTTCTGATATGTAGAAGGTAAACCATGTTTTCTAATAACTAATTTTATAATTTCTTTCCTTACTCAGCTGTAAAAGAAACAGTTTGACTGGTTGAGGATTTTTGAACTGCTACATGCAAAAATCTCTTAGACCACAGGGAGTTACCTGAAAGGGGGATGTATTAAACCTGATTTTATTATTGATTTTTTGGACAATTTAACAGAGCAAGGGAAATATTTAATATAACCAGTGTTAAATGAGTGGTTTGTAAGGTGGGTTAGGCATCTCATGGACTACTTTCCAGATGAAACAGATTCTTTGGTTTTCTCTTTTGGGTAAGTTTCAAATTTACATACTACTTAAACCCAGTCTGTTCTCATTGCTGAGGTGTCAGACGCCAAAGGACTTCTTATTGCCTTAGCTAGCGGCGTTTCATATATATATATATATATACTGTATATACAAAAAGTATCCTCTGTCTTTGGTCCCATGATAAACTGGGTAATGTTGCAAATGTAACCAAGTCATTTTCAGTGCCTGTTTTTGGTGCCTAAATCTAACCAGTGAGTGAAAAGAAAACGAAACAGCCAGCAAAACACAAAGCTCCTAAGTGGCACGGGAACCTAGCTGATAAACTTGTGATTTACTCCAGCAGCACCCTTCCAACCTCCTAATATGGACTAATGCTCTTTAAAAGAAGACAGTTGTATCTTAGTTATCTTAAGGTATCAAAGATTGCTCCAACTCCAGTGAGTGACATCTGACAAACTGCGGTTTTTGAAACCCTGGAATGAGAAGGCTCCTTTCTATGTGAACATGGATGCAAAGGTTTTTTGTTTTTTTTGCAATTGTTGTGTGGTCTCTCTTGTAGAAGACGTGTCATTCTCATTTAGATAATCTGGTGACTCATTATATAAAACATATAATAGGGAGGCCTCCTCACTCCGTGTGACCTCAGCTACACGTAGATCAAAAAGATGCACCTGGACTGTGGGAGGGTCCACCCTCTGTAAACAAGCAGCAGGAGCCTGGACATCAGGTCGAACATCAAGTGGAGTCCCTGCTGAGTCTAGAGCAGATCAACTTCCTTCTGGCTGAGAATTAGAGCTGGAGTGCACCTCCATGCCATGCGTAATGGATGCCTCCCGCCTCGTGTCATCCTGTCACACACCCCCACCTTCCATTCCCTATTTGTAACCAGCTCACTGAGGCGGGATGCAGAGCAGAATCAGTCCTTCTCCCCACCAACCCTGAAAAAAGTAAACACTGCTTCACCGATCCCTCGCCAATTGTTATTCATAGAGCAGATAAATATTTAATCCCATCTAAGGATACCTTTTGTTAACAGAATTACCGTACAAGCCTTGCAGCCCATAAATCCCTCAATGAATTCAAATTCTGTTGTATGGGTTCAGTCGTAGGGCTGGTGAGAACGTGCTTGACGATGGTGTTAGGAGAGAGAGAAGAAGCAGGAAGAAGAGGTTGAGGGAGAAAAAGAAGACAAAGATGGAGAACAAAATAAATTCAATTCAATTCAATTTTATTTATATAGCGCCAAATCACAACAAAAGTCGCCTCAAGGCGCTTTATATCGTAAGGTAAAAAGCCTACAATAATACATGATTATTAAAAAATGGAAGAAGAAGTAGATGATGAGCTGGAGGAGCAAAATGTCAACAGGAAACAGGTGATAGAGAAGGAGTTGAGTTATAAGCAACTTAGTCTCACAGATATATGTGAATCACTGTAAGGTCTTAACACCTCATTATGTAGTGGTGATGCACTATATGCAGAAACAGTGAAATCAGAAAGCTGCTGGCATTTCATTTGGGAAGTTGCTCACAGTGGACACACAAATTCCCTGATTTCCTGCTGAGTAGCAGCCTAAAAAATGACCATAATCTGGTTTTGGAGCAAGAAAGTGTGGTGGAGTGGCTCAAACTCAATAGCTTCACCCAGGAGATTTGTGTCATGCCATTACTTTTGCTTTTGTGTGATGAATTGCACGCACAGTATCACAATCTCCAACCTTTTTCAGGCCTTTTTCAGCTGTTGCTCCAGTGCTTGCAGGACTTGTCATAAACAAGAAAATGGAGGAAAACATTCACTTTTGCCTTTGCACAAGGCTGTAATTTGAATTTGTCACCTTCATGTAATACAGAGTGAAGATGCACAGGTTGCAGTTCTGACCAACTGATTTATACATTTCTAGTTAAGAGGCTGTCATCATTTCACAGTCCTTTTACAACTAGCCTATTTAGCAGAGTTGAGTAAGAAAAAGCAGGATGACAAAGAGTGGATAAAAAAGCTGCAGGAGGAGTTTTACAAGTTTAACAGTAAAAGAGGAGCACAGAGAAGAGTAATGAGGTGGGGTAGAGGGGATCATACAGTGATGGAAAAGCTGTTTCAGACTGAGTTGAAGGTGTAAACACAGGCACAGGAAGAAGAAGAGCATGGGTAAGGATATTAAGCAGATATGAAACTAAAAGGCATGGCAGAGTAGATGGATGAAGGTAGAAGAGATAACAATACAGAAGTGTTGAAGTAGGATGAGGTGGAGGAGGAAGAAGAAAAAATGGACAAGTTTAAAAAAGGTTGATGAAAAGAGTCAGTGAGGACAGGGTCATTGGAAGTGAGGTGGAAAAAATAGTATGAGAGGTGAACAAAAAGAGAACAAACAAGAGTAAAGGGGCAGGAAAGAAAAGGATAATAAAAGAGATAAAGAAGACAACAAAAAGGGAAGGTAGAGGAGAGAGAGTAGCAATAAAAAATCTGGATAAGACAGAGTTGGAAAAAGCACAATAACCAAAGACAGAACTAAGACATGGAAGAAAAAAAAGATGAGAAAAAGAGATAAAACTAAGAACAAGAATAGGGAGGAAGAGGGAGAGGAGGTGTTGGGGTGGATTTAGACAGAGGCACAGCAGGTTCAATTGATCTGGAGCATCAAAATCCAGTCTCTTTTGCCCTCTTGTATTCCTTTTGAGCCATAAATTATGGATTGATGAGTTCTGATGAGAACATTAATACTAGGATGAGCTTAATGAGCACACTGACTGCTAATGATCTGATGGATAATCATCCAATTGAATCCCAAACAAAAAGATGTGGAAACCTATTGATTCCAAATAAAATCAGCAGCTTTGATTCTGAAGAAGGGCTTTAGTAGGAGTCAATAAATTTTCCCCTTCTTTTTCTCTGAGTTTCATTTCAGTCGAGGCATTTGTTTGGTCAGCCACTGGGGATTAAGACCTGTTGAGGCCACTATTCAAGAGAAGCCGAAGACTGTTGGCTCATGATTAAAGTTTAATCAGCCTCACTTGGTGTTAATAATATTCTACCCCCTCCCTCTTTTTTAATGAAATGCATTTTTTTCCTATAATTCCCCAAAGCAAGACTGAATGAATGGTGGAGAAGAGGGCACACATTTCTCATGGAGCAAAAAGGTTTCAATTGGGGGTCTTTGATAGCTCTTAATAATATCCCCATGGTTGATGGATAAAATCAAATAGAATGATAAGTCTTTGATTTATGGCCTCAACATAAAACGAGTGTGCGTGTGTGAAGGAGCTGAACATATGCGTTTCACTCATTCTGTTGGTAAAAAATATTATCCTTCGCCTGATCCTGGAACTTTTGAATTAGTGTGATTACAAGAGTTTAAGGCTTTACTGCTTTGGTGGTTATTCACTAACCTGAACTCTTTATGCTTTAACAGCATTTGATAAATGGTTTGTTACTTTGCCCATGTCCTGCTCTCTATAAATGTCACTTTAGTCTGTTAGGTGGTTTACAGGTATCATAATACACTATATGGACAAAGGTTCTGGGCTACCTACAGGAGCTGCCTAGCCATGGAAACCCATCCACAAAATCTGTGGAGGTTTGGAGCTCTGCAGTTACTGAGTCAGCAGGGTGTTGGTGACTTTTACACACTCTGCAAACCCATTCTGTAACTTTATGTGGTCTGCCACTTTGAGGCTGCATTCCTATGTTTCCTAAACACTTCCACTTTGCAATAATACCACTTACAGCTGATCATGGAATATCTAGAAGGGAAGAAATTTCATACACTGGCTTGTTGCAATGGAGGCATCCTATAACAGTGCCATTCTTTTGTGGCAATGGGAAACTGAAAACACTTGAATTAAAAAATTAAGAGGTGTGACCCAATACTTTTATAAATGTAAGTCTTCTATTTCCTCTTATGCTGGCTGTCTGCTTTTTGTATGACTGAGAGAAATAGAAAATAGATTTCTTTAAAAAGCGGGTAATGATCCTGCTTGTTATGAGATTATATATATATATATATATATATATATATATATACATAAAATAAAAATATCACATTACAGTGAATATCTTTGTGGATTTTTTTAAACCACAGTCATGGTTGTGCTTTCCATATCAATTCTGTATAGTAATATAATATACAGAGGATTCCCATTAAGTATGTAAGGTATGTATATTATGGCTAATTTAATATTAATAGCTTTAATTAGCTTGACACATCATAGCATATTCATGATGGTATCCTAATGGAACAGAGTGGAGGCTTACCACTAAAAAAATGTCCACTTTTAGGAATAATTCCAGAAGAAGTTTTTGCTTATTTCAGGAGCCGATGTTTCTTCACATTTTATCAGCTTTTATTAGAGATTAAGCTATCCTCTAAATAAATAAGCATTGCAGTTTATTTTGTGTTTTATTTTTAAACTCATAAGACCCATGCTTGTATTAACCAATACAGACAGACATTTTTTAGCAGTGTAGTGTGGGAGACAGAAGTGCACTCACAGCTTAAGAATCTGCCTTTAACCCTTTTCATCATGTGAAGATGTGCTGACCATACATTCTTGCATTAGCCCAGAAATATTCTGCTTCACATGCATATGCTACAAGAATTCCAGCAGCGAGCTTTTTCAGAAGGTAATATAAATCAGCTTGGTATTCAATTTATGGTGATTTAAAAAAAAATGAAATGCAGTACGTGTGCTTTTTTATTTGCAGCAGTAAACAGTTTCTTTGTGATAAATGAAATGACAATTTCCCTTTGCAGAATCACCAGAAAAGTAAAATGCTTCATTTCTCTTAGAGCATAGCTATTGTACATATGACTATTAATTTTATTCAGAAACTGAAATCAGCCTTTATAATATCCGAGCTTTTTAATGACAGAACTAACTGCTGCCTGTGTTTGTATTTAGTAACTGTCATCATTGCGGTAGAATTAAATCTTTCTGGTGAAGTGAGCGATTAAAGTTTTTACAGTCATGTTTCCAAAAAAGCTGGGACACTGTGGAACACAAAATTTTAAATGTTGAGAACAAGAAATGTTAATCCCCGTGAGGGAATCCAGTGGCTCTGCGGGGAACATTTTTCCTGGCGTAGTTTGGATCCCCTTACACTAGGGAAAACAGCGGTTGGAGACCATAGCAAAACCACAATTATTGTGACCGTGTGCAATGAACTTGCAATCTCGTTGCTTTTAAAATTGTTGCTTCGAAAACGGGGACAAGATTTGAAACCACTCACAGTCAGTTGAGATCTTCAAAGCAACTTTAGTGTGTCAAGATCACGATAAAACAGCAATAAGAGTCAGTCTGCCATCAGTCTGCTCTCAGTTTGGGATTGGGTGTCAATTTGTCAATTACATGCAATCTGTTTGTGATAATACAGCGATTAAATCAGCAAAAGTCACAAATCTGTTGCCGACTAGATACATGGAAATTCAAATTAAACAGAAATTCACATTAACTACTTACATTCAGAGTCCAGCCAGAACCTCAGAAATTTGAAACAGAAATTCCTCAACAAATAGTGACATAGTTGCTATTAGCTTTTAGCTGCTAGTTGCTAGTCCCCTATTGCAAAGAGACATGATGCAGGTGAGTTGCATGTATTGGTGCAGAATGACTCAGATTGATTGCAATGTGTTGGCAATCTGTGTACATTTATAAATTAGATGGCAGTTATTTGCAAATCTTCGTCAATCTGTCTGACAGTGATTGCAGTCAGTCCAAGTCAGACCATGATTGTTTGGAAACAGGCTGCTTCCCACCAGGTAACCTCTGCAATCACCTTGCAATCTAAAGTGGTCTCCCAGAACTGGAGGGTGTTGCATGCTCAACCAAGTCACAACGAGGTTGCTGTCTTATTTTTATTCTATTGCGACTGAGCAAGGATCACTCCAAATCAATAAAAAGATATTCTGAGTGATTAGGTTTATCCTATGATGAAATATTTCTCTTCTGATAGGTTTGGTGTCTTCATGGATGACAGTACCCCCATCTTTGAATGGTTTGAGTATGAAAATGATGTGAATCATATGCAATACCAAATGAGGAATTATCTTATGCAAGAATGGGGACCATTCAAACAGTAGCGTTAAAGAAACATTTACAATGAATACTTCTGGTTGTTTATGGTGCCCATTTTTGTCATGTTGGTTTTTTTCTTTAAATTTGTAGGCAGCTGTAGGTTAGCTTCTTGTAGCTCAGGAGTGATTATAAGGTGTAGACTGCTGAGGTAATTATGGGTGTGTGGGTAAGGGAGTTGTTTCAGTGGATGGTGGCTGAGTGGTGAGAGTGATGGAAGAGCCACTCTCACTGCTGGAAAGTCAGAGCGGGGCGAATGTCCTCTCTGATTAGCAGGCCCGTCTGTGAGTGCACTAATGCACCTCGCTATTAGCATGTTTCTCCTGGTTGCCACGGGCAGCGCCATGCTGCCTCCCTGTTTGACATGTCAGAATGTATATCAGTCACAGCACTCTGTGGCCCGTGGGCTTCAGTAAAAGACGGAGAGAGAGGGTGTGGGTAAGAGCAGTAAGTGCATCAGTGAGTATGTTCTTGTCCTTGGTTGAGTTTTATCCCTTTGGAAATAAGATGTTTTTAATGGGATGAGGCGGTTTCAGTAGGTCGTCACTTCTTCAGGGGTTAGTTTCGGGTTAGGACCTGGGTTTAAAGGGTAAAAAACTCTTTTATAAATATTCAGGACATTTATAATTGTGTTTAGCTTATAAAATTAAGATAATAGAGGTAAAAGTTGTCAGTAAACCCTTTCCCAGTCCAGATTTAGAAATAAAATAAAAATAAAATACATGTGTCTTACCTGGTAACACATACAACTACTAGAGCTGCTTTTTAAGTAGATACATATTTGCAGTATTTACAGTATGTACAAAATTCCTAATCTAGCTCTAGACACAAAACACTTTTTCACACAGCACTACTCTCAACTACACAGCACGGGTGTACTACAAAGCAAGATTAATGGGTTAGCGAACTATGTTGATCCTAAAGTCAGAGTTCTATGTCATGAAGGTGGCTCTCTTTCGACCTAGCTAGAACACCTGCTGAACACAAAACCCGGTCACAAACAGGTTGCTGTTTTAAGTGCAATATAGATCCTCTGCTGGAGGAATACTTGTTTAAGCCATACCTTACTAACATGAAGCCCAGCTGTGAAGTTACAGAATGGAATGTGTGTGTTCAGCTGGTGATGCAGAAATGTAAACTTAGCACAAAAAGTAAGGAAATTTGTCTTTGGTTGATTATTTCTTTGTTCTAACAATGCTTCTTGGCAATAAATCTTAACCCGTTTGAAAGCCTGTTTATTTCTCCATAAATGGTGCCACATTTGTAAGGAAAATGCATTTGGGTGGTTGAGCAGCAGAGTTGAGTATGTGGGTTGAGTCCACGAAAAGCTTGCCAAATCTTCTCTGCCAATGCCAAACAGCTTATTCTGCTATTGACTCTTGTTTTGACCTTCTGGTACCCCAGGTGCTGACAATCAGGTGCCTGATTAGTAGCCCCTGTGAGCATGGACCCTGCTACAGCATTCAGTTGGTGTCTGCTCCAAGCATGCCACGTTTGACTGATCTGTATAGGGCCCATGCCATAGAGCAACTTCAACCTGGTTCAACCAAGTTGCAGCATTATTTATAATGAGCCCTATTACCATCTCCAAATTGAAGGCCATGTTCCATATAACGGGGGATGTCAGAGACAGGCTGTGAAGTGGGCATCCCAGGGAGACAACACCACAAGAAGATGGTTTCCTCACCCTGTCAGCACTTAGGAACCATAGGCAGTTTTCTACAGATTTGCAGTCAAGGTTTGCAGGATGATATGGCCAGCAGCTCTCTACCCAGACAATCCAGAACAGACTGCACACAGACAATCTCCGGTCTCATAGGGCTGCCAGGAGGCCTACCATGACTGCCCTTCACCATCAGGCCCGTTTGCACTGGTGTCGGCAACATGTGCACTGAAACCTGAACATGTGGAGAAACATTATGTTCAGTGATGAGTCCAGAGTCTGCCTAAAGCAGTTGGATCATAAGGTCAAAGTGTGGAGAAGACGTGGCGAACGCTATGCTGATTGCTGCACCGATAGGGTAAAGGCTTTTGGTGGAGGCAGTGTGATGGTGTGGGGTGGCATCTCCCTCACTTGAAAATCAAGGCTTGTCATCATTGGAGGCAATCTCAGTGCAGAGAGATATTGAGATGAGTTTCTGCAACCAGTGACAATCCCATATCTCCACAGTCTGGGACTGAACTCTGTCCTCCAAGATGACAACGCTCACCCCCGCAGAGAGGGGTTTATCAGAGACTACCTCCAGAATTTGGGAGGAGAGAGGATGGAATAGCCTGCCTGCAGTCCTGACCTCAACCCTACTGAACACTTGTGGGATCAGCTTGGGTGTGCTGTTCCAGAGTGACCAACACAACCACATTGGCTGACTTACGACAAATGCTGGTTGAAGAATGGGATGCCATCCCACAGCAGTGTATGACCAAACTGGTGACCAGCATGAGGAGAAGGTGCCAGGCTGTTGTTACTGTGTATGGTTCTTCCACATGCTACTGAGGCCCTTGTTTGTTAAATGAATAAATTGTTAAATTGCCAGTATGTCTTGTTTCTTCAGACTTCAATCATCCAATCCAATAAACAACACCAAATAAGAGTCAATAGCAGAATAACCTGTTTGGCATTGGCAGAGAAGATCTGGCAAGTTTTTCATGGGCGCAACCCACATACTCAACTCTGCTGCTCAACCACCCAAATGCATTTTCCTTACAAATGTGGCACCATTTATGGAGAAATAAACAGGCTTTCAAACGGGTTAAGATTTATTGCCA
>VUQS01073403.1:0-10655 GCA_015108495.1 Heterochromis multidens
TAGGTTAATTTTGTTATTATTTACAGTCAAATATGGCTAGAAATAATAATAATAAAAAAAAGATGATAACAGAATAGTGAAGGAAAAACTAAGATTTAATCGTAAAACCGGGGTTTTATAATGCCACAGCAGCTGGCATACAATAATGACGCGACATAGGAAAAAAGTGATGAACATACCATCAGCTGAAATCGATAAAACTGAGCATTTTCTTTGAAAACTTGACTTGTTCCGGAGACGAGGTGCTCCGATATTAAATAGAAGGAGACGTTTCGTTTGGGACAATGACGTCATGAATCCGCCTTCTTGACTGTTCAATACAAACTAAAAAAAATACATCTGTCCCACAAGTTGGCAATGATTTCCAAAACACACAAACAAACAAGGTCGTGTCTTTGGGAAATCCTTTTCTGCGAAAGCGTGAATTACATAACTGAAATGTAAATATTTAATGACATAAGTAAGCGGCTCGACGTCCTTGGGTCAAGACCATTTTGCACTATTTGTCAGTCTGGGACAGGGAAGGATCAGATGATGTGTAAACTCAAATATCCTCTCAGACTTAAACACTCCATGGGCATTCAAAACTCCAACTTTTTATTTATAGAAAGCAGTTAATTATTTCTGAAACACCCATCCACTACTGTACTAAATGGACATATTGGTCTGATGCATAATGAATTCAGCATCAGGGTTGATGCATTTTAAAACAGGACTGTCTTCACTGGTCTTGGATGAACCTTTAAAAGTCATAACTATATGGTCAGCCACTAATAGCCTATTATTAAAATAAGTATATTCCTATTATGTAGGCAAATAATGTTGTAAGATATCAGGCCACTGCTTGCAAGTTTATTTACACAGAACTCAATTTAATGTCACTACAGCCATACTTGACGTTGGATATCTGCACTTAACCACAGCATCTGTAGCCATGTGATACAGCTTATAATTGTGATTGTGCCCTAGTTTAAAGGTAGATTGAATACTTTATACTGAGATAACAGACTCAGGCTGGTGACGCAGATGAGCTAAATAAAACATCTGGGGGTTTTCCAACTGTTTCTCACTCTTTGCAGTACAGTGGCATCTGAATCTCAAAGGAATATGAGGAGCTTTCTGTAGCAAACCCATGATAAATGCAAAGTAGGCTTGTACAGCTGTGGCAATAGTCGACTAGTGTTATTTTCAGCACCAAAATAAAGTCTGGTCTCTGAACAAAGTTGTTATAATGTAAGGAAGAAAGTTCTGGTTTCCAAATTAGGTTGCATGAGACATATTTTTTGTGCCGTTGAAGAATTAACTGAGTCTTAATCAAAGTCAAAGTTTGGCCTGTAGCCCCCTCTAGTGTTCAAATGAAAGTAATACACCATGCAACAATATAAAACAACGCTGCAGCCTAAATCAGATCAGAAAATATGTTGCTTCCTTCTAAGCATGTAAGCTTCCTTACAAGTGCAGTTCTTTTTCTCTGACATTCAGTGTGCCTGAGACACACTGAATGTAAACAAAGCAGTTTATATACATCTCAAAGATATTTGTGTTTAAAAGCAGACACTACAGAGTGCTAATGAGTACAATTCAACTTTACATTTGGTGATGAACTGTTCGTTAAAGCGGGCTGTATCCAGTTGTGGTCTGGTTTTGTTAATGAACACCAGCGGGACCCCACTGTGATGAGGCAGCAGCAGACCTTCGGGTGAAAAAGGAATTCTTAGTCTGACCTGGGAAAATGCTGAAAATCTCTCCTCTGGATGTATTAAGCATGAACCTTTTAGAGGGGCTAACGTGGATTGTATGGATCCACTGTCTATACAAAAAGGGGTTTGAGATGGGGAGGGAGAGAGGAACGAGTAGCTTGTGAGGACTCGACAGAGTAAAGGAAACAGAAATCATAATGCGTATAGAGAAACTGCAGCATAATGAATATTTCAGGCTATTTCTCAGCATTCAACAGTCTTCTCATTACAAATCGCTTTCACCAGATACTTCCTGCTACTGTATGCTTATTCATTTACATGTGTTTTGTTTTTTATGCAAGCACTTCTCTGTTATTGTCTCTATTAATTTTGAAGCAGAAGTCTTGTGGCCAAAGGCTGGAGCACAATCACTAGAATTATTATTGATGCTACATCAGCAGAAAAATCAATGGGGATTTTAGTAAGGACTTCTAAATGAATTTTGTGAACTTTTGGCTGAAATCATGCCTAGATATGATCAAGTCCTTATTGTTGGGGATTTTAATATACATGTGTGTTGTCCTGGAAAACCATTGGCTAAGGACTTTCAAAGCCCTATTGATTCTTTCATTTTTACACAGTGTGTGTCTGGGCCCACACAAGAACGCGGATGCACTCTTGACCTTGTTTTATCTTTTGGACTGTCTGTTTCTAATGTGAGGAGTTGTGACGCTGTGTTTTCAGATCACATGCCTGCCATATGCTACATGCCATATTGTCTAATACTATAGACGCTGTTTTTGATGTTCCACCTACTGTCTGTATTGAACCTTCATTCGAGGCATGTGAAAACCTTTTTAATTTCTTTGTGGATAAGGTGGCTAATGTGAGAGCTCAGATATCATCCTGTGCCATTGATCCATCATTCTCTGTTCCCTGCTCTGCTGTTTTTTTTATCAGTTTGAGCCCGTGACTTTACCTTTTTATGTGAGGTTGTTGGTCATCTGAAGCCCTCAGGTTCCCCCACAGATGCAGTCCCACCTCAACTATTTAAAGAGGTGATTTCTACTTTGGGGCCATCTGTCCTTGCTGTTATTAACAGCAGTTTGTCCTCAGGTGTGGTTCCAAAAGACTGTAAGCATGCGACAGTGCAACCTTTGATCAAAAAGTCTGGCCCGGATCCCACTGTGCTGTCCAATTTTAGACCAAACTCCAAGCTACCTTTTCTTTCAAATATTTTGGAGAAAATTGTTTATATACAGTTGAAAGAGATTTTATAGTCATACAATGTTTTTGAGGTCTTTTCATAGCACAGAATCTGTACTACTGAGGGTTTTTAATGACATTCTTTTAGTCCCAAAAAGTTGAATCTGTTCATCTGGACGTGGCGTTTTTTAATGGGAGAAACGTTTCGTTGCCAACTGGTAACTTCTTCAGTCTCAGCTGACTGCAGACTTCCCCAGCCTTATAAACAGTACATTTGCATAATGACCGAAACCAGCACCATTGACTAACAATGGGCCATTAGTCAATGTTAGTCAATGGTGCTGGTTTCTGTCATTATGCAATGTACTGTTTATAAGGCTGGGGAAGTCTGCAGTCAGCTGAGACTGAAGAAGTTACCAGTTGGCAACGAAACGTTTCTCCCATTAAAAAACGCCACGTCCAGATGAACAGATTCAACTTTTTGGGATTCTTTTACCTGGATTATTGAGCATGCATCAAGAGACATTCTTTTAGCTACAGACTCCGGGGACTATGTCATCCTAGTTTTATTTGATTTAACAGCCGCCTTCGATACAGTGGATCACAATATTTGAATATCTCGTTTAGAGCATTGTGCAGGCTTTTGTGGCACTGCCCTGGATTGGTTTAGGTCCTACCTGGCTGAGAGAACTTTTTGTGTTAGCCTTGGTAGTTTTAAGTCTTCATGCTCTCCTATGTTGCGTGGGAGGGCTCAGTGCTCAGTCCTTGGGCCCCTGCTATTTTCATTATATTTTCTTCCCCTGGGCTTCATTTTTAGAAAGCACAAATGTGCTTTACATTTTTATGCTGATGACAGTCAGGTATATGTGCCCCTAAAATGAGAAGAATCATACTCTATAACATCTTTAATTAAGTGCTTTGATGAAGTAAAAGCCTGGATGGCGCTAAACTTCCTTCATTTTAATGATAACAAGACAGAGGTTATGGTTTTCGGTCCTGGTATTACTGGTGGGTCCTCTCCTGTGGATTTGGGCCCTTTTACACAATACACAAAACCTATTGTCACTAACCTGGTGCCAAAATGGACAGTGATTTTAACCTAGAAAAGCAGATCAGTGCTGTGGTGAAATCCAGCTTTTTTAAACTTATACAACTGGCCAGGGTCAAACATATTCTTTCAAAACAGGACTTTGAAATTATAATCCATGCTTTTATTACAACACGACTGAATTATTGCAACTCTCTCTATTTTGGTGTCTCCCAGTTATTCCTGTCCCGTCTCCAGCTGATGCAAAATGCAGCTGCACAGCTTTTAACTGGTACACGGAAGAGAGATCATATCTCTCCTGTTTTTCATTTTAAAATTCTTTTGTTTGTTTTTAAGTCTTTAAAGGGTCTTGCCCCACTCTACCTCTCTGAGCTCTTACATGTGCACTTACCCTCCTGGTCGCTCAGGTCAGCTGATCAGCTGCTCCTGGATGTGCCGAGGACAAAACTAAATCTCAGAGGTGACAGAGGTTTTGCTGTGGCAGCACCTAAGTTGTGGAATTCGCTGTCACTGCATATTAGACAGGCTTCTTCACTGTCCATTTTTTAGTCACTCCTTAAAACCCACCTTTGTTCATTGGCCACAGTATGAGAGTTGATTTTTGATTGTTGTATAAATGGCTTTGTATTCTTATTCTGTTCTTAATGTTCTTAATGTTAAGCACTTTGGTCAGCACTTGCTGTTTTTAAAGCGCTTTATAAATAAAGTTGGCTTGGCTTTAGTTTTATAATCTTGCAAAATTTCATGCTGTATTTCAAAAGAAAGTAAAACCCCAATTCCAAAGAAAAAGTAGGGAAACTGTGTAAAGTATAAATAAAAACAGAATGCAATGAAATGCAAATCTTATAAACCGATATTTTATTCACAATAAAACATAGAAAACATATCAAATGTTTAAATTGGGACATTTTACTATTTCATGAAAAATGTTACCTCATTTTAAATTTGATGGCAGCAACACACATCAAAAAGTTAGCAAGGGGGTCAGCAAAAGGGTTGAAAAATAAGTGTTACTAAAAAGAAACAGCTGGAGGAACATTTTGTAACTAACTAGGTTAACTTGCAACAGGTCAGTAACGTGACTGGGTATAAAAAGTTTCTCAGAAGTAAAAATGGGCAGAGGTTCACCAATCTGCAAAAAACTGTGTCTGCAAATCATAGAATAATTTCAGAATAATGTTCCTCAATGTAACATTGCTAAAACTTTGAATATCTCATCATCTACAGTACATAATATCACCAAAAGATTCTGAAACTGAAGAAATCTCTGTGTGCAGCTGACAAGGCTGAAAATCAACAATGGATGCCTCTGATCTTCAGGCCCTCAGGCAGCACTGCATTAAAAACATGCACAATTCTGTCATGGAAATCACTGCATGGACACAGGAACACTTCAAGAAATCATTGTCTGTGAACACAGTTCACTTTGCCATCCACAATTGCAGGTTAAAGATCTATCATGCAAAGAAGAAGCCATATGTGAACATGATCCAGAAATGCCACTGTCTTTTCTGGGTCAAAGCTCATTTAAAATGAGTCAAAGTGGAAAACTGTTCTGTGGTGAAATGATTTGAAATTTGAAATTCTTTTTGGAAAACATGGGCAATGCATCCTCTGAACTAAAGAGGAGAGGGGCCACCTCACTTGTTATCAGTGCTCAGTTGAAAAGCCTGCATCTTTGATGGTATGGGGATGCATTAGCACCTATGGAATTGGCAGCTTGCACACCTGGAAAGGCACCATCAGTGCTGAAAGGTATATACAGGTTTTAGAGCAACATATGCTCCCATCCAGATGATGTCTTTTTCAGGGAAGGCCCTGCATATTTAGCAAGACAATGCTAAACCGCATACTGGAGCTATTATAACAGGATTATGACAGTAACTTTGTTGTTTAAAACATATTATGTAAAAGCTGTCAGAGTTTATGTGAAGGTAAACCAGTGTCAGAATTATTTTCACCAGTGAGCACAAGGAAACCCTTGGAATTTATAGCCACAGTATTCCAGGCATAATCCCCGGACTTCAGTAATATGCAGCAGTATAAGTGGCTGTCTTAGAAGTAACCCAAAACACAAAAAATGTAGTGTTTGTATAAAATAAAAGACACATGCCACAAACAGATTTGCTTCACTGGACCTTAGATGGGGTTCCTTCCTCACTGCCATCAAATGCAAACCTAAAAGCTCTTCAGTGTGACGACAATCAGTATTTCCGAGCACTGATGTACAAGATAGGCCTGCCGCCCAGCTCAGGAAATGAACAGGCTGTTTCCCAAAGCCTACAACAAGAGTCTAAGGCTTAACCTGATCTTTATTGTAGGAATAAATCACACATTGTCAGATGAGGGTATTATACCCTTTCCTTTTAGTGAATAGAAGTGTGCAGAATATGTTCAAAAACATCTAAAAATGTTAAGTTAGCTTAAATGGAACAAATGAATGCAAAACAGTTATGGATACACACCCTTTTATGAATGTATTTGCACTTATTTTTCTTGACATGTCAGAACATTTAATTCTCTCTAATAATGACCTTCAGGGCATAATAATGTTTCATTTATATACATAATTATGTATAATTATGTTGGGCTACAAAACTATACAGAATATTCTTGTCCTGTGCAGCATAAATAAATGTATTATAAACAGAAAAATTGCCATTAACATGGAATTACTGCCAAAAAGTTGGGTCAGCTGAAATATATTCCACGTGCCTTCAATGGATGCTTATTATTTACCATGTTTGAATGAATGAATGAATGAATCAGCAGCGTGTCAGGCTGTTGCCTGCAGTGTGGTTCCATCTACCGGTGATGAATGCATCATTTTCTATTTCTCATGTATTCTCTTTGTGCCTCACACTGTTCTCTTAAAAATCCATTTGCAGTGATAGTTGTGTCAGAAAATATAAACTTGGCATTTGAGTTTACAATAGAGCTCATAAAGCAGTTCATAGCTGCAAGGTCACGTCGTAAGATGCTGATGATCGAAAGAGAAAATAAATGCAATTTCTCATGGCTGAAGTCTCAAACAGAAAGACATGTGGTACTGATAAATTTGAAGCCATCCTCAGTGAGTGGGAATTGCTAAGTTATCATTATTTTATGCCACTGAAATGCGGATCCCTGCCACGCTTTGGCATAAAACCATGAATAACATAGGGGAAACTCCTCTTTCTAGAACACTGTGCAAAATTTAATATTCTGCAATATGTTCCCACTGAGGCACATCCAATCAAAGAAAATGTGAGATGTCTAAAGTGCAAATTACACTCGGTGGCTCGTGCTAGCACACCATCCTGAAATAACATTAGAGTGTGCAACCAACCATTGACTAGTGGTCAAAATAGCCCTCAGGGAATGCTGATGGCTTCACAGATCAGAGCATTGCACCATATTCCACCTGCCTGTCAAAGGTGGTTAGACAAAGGAAATGAATACAGGGAGAAAGATATGACAGCATGGAAGGCAGGGAGATTGAGAAGATGTGTTATCTGTGTTTGTTTTTGCTAAAGGAAACACAATAACAGCTCAGGGGGCTGCTGCTGTGGGTTTTTAGGCAGTTGCTTGGATCAATGGGGAGATGGTGCTGTGTGATAATAAATTTATCCACAGGCTAAATTTAATTTCCTTTGAAAGAGAAGAAAGAAAAGCACATTATTCTAGTTTTCTGTTTGTGTTTGTCTTTGTGTGACTGGCTGCGAGTTATTGGAAGATTTCGGAGTAATGGTGGCAAACAGTAGCACTTTGATCGTTCAGTAGTCCTCCTTTAATTGGTGTTGACAGAATCTGAGTTTTAGATATTTTTATTTCTTGTTGTGCAGACAGGTTCAAACAGCGAAAGTGTACTTTGCACATCAAAAATAAATCCACTGCAGGGTGACAGAAACAGAGATAATCTCACTGTGGTTTTGTTGTTTAAGATGGACATGTCTTTATTTGCTTAAGTTACCTGAAATGTATTCTGCTGATATCCGCAGCAATGCAGTACATGCTTCAATTTAAAAGATATCCATCAGCCAGTGATGAACAGTCTAAACACTAGAGTCCTTTTTTTGTGACATTTCTTGGTAAGAAACAAGCAGTTTGACCCAAAATAAGAGACAAATGTCATATTTTAATCTACTTCAGCTTGTTCAAATCCGTGTGCTGTACTCACTCCCTGGGCTCTGTGGCACTTCGTTGTCCTCCGACTGAGATCTGTGACTCTTGTGTGGGCAGAAAGGGATGTAACGAACCCAGGACTGAGATTGAAGGTGAGAAGTTATGCCAAATGGAAGATCATACACCTCATCAGTTGCCAAGCTGTTACTAGAGTCTTGAAGATGCACCTTTTCCCAGGCCAAGAGGCCACGTTCACGTTTAGTACCTGAATGATATAAAGAAGGCTATTAGTTGAGTATGCCTACCTTTCTCTATATTTACACACATATAAAAGCTCAGTGACTTCAATCTAAATAAAACTGCAATTTCCATGTGTGAGATTTAAGTGTTATGATTAGTCATACACTGCATATACTTTGTAGAAGCACCTTTGGCAGCAATTACATGAATATAGCATCATACTCAAGTATTTTTGAGTATGATACTACAAGTGTGGCACACCTATTTTTGGGCAGTTTTTCCCATTCTTCTTTGCAGAACCTCTCAAGCTCCATCAGGTCGGATGGGTAGCGTTGGTGCACAGCCATTTTCAGATCTCTCCAAAGATGCTGAAATGGGTTTAAGGCTGGGCTCTGGCTGGGCCACTCAAGGATATTCACAGAGTGGTCCCGAAGCCTCTCCTTTGTTATCTTGGCTGTGTGCTTAGGGTCTTTGTCCTGTTGGAAGATGAACCTTCACTCCAGTCCGAGGTCCAGAGCGCTCTGGAGCAGGTTATCATCAAGGATGTCTCTGTACATTGCTGCATTCATCTTTCCCTCGACCCTGACTAGTCTCCTAGTTCCTGCTGCTGAAAGCATCCCCACAGCATGATGCTGCCACCACCATGCTTCACTGTAGGGATGGTATTGGCCATGTGATGAGCTGGGCCTGGTTTCCTCCAGACATGACACTTAGCATTCAGGCCAAAGAGTTTAATCTTTGTTTCATCAGACCAGAGAATTTTGTTTCTCTAGTAAGAGTTCTGGTGGTTCCAGACTTCTTCCATTTACAGATGATGGAGGCCACTGTGCTCACTGGGACCTTGAATGCTTCAGAAAGTTTTCATGGCTTGGTTTGTGCTCTGACATGCACTGTCAACTATGGGACCTTATATAGACAGGTGTGTGTCTTTCCAAATCATGTCCAATCAACTGGATTTACCACAGGTGGACTCCAGTCAAGTTGTAGAAACATTTGACAGATGATCAGTGGAAAAAGGATGTATCTGAGCTCAATTTTGAGTGAATACTTATGTACATATTATATTTTTGTTTTTTATTCTTTGAAGCCTCAACTATGACATTATTGGCATTGCCATGTTGTTGTTTTTTTTTTGTTTTTTTTTAACTGCACAAGGAAGAGCTGTTGAAATATCAGCTAACTTGGTCAGCAAAATGCATTTGGAATTCACTGTATATTAAATGGGAAGCTGACTTTGGTTAGGGGACATCAGGTTTAAAACGGACTATACCAACTCCTTGGAATGTCCTTTTGTTCAACCAAACAATGAAAAATGATGGGACAGCATTCCTGTGACCTTAAAGCAGCTATGCTCCTAGATGTGTATGACTTTAAGCTGGGGTGATATACTGTATATAGTGTGTTTGAAGAAGGTACTTTTGGCTCTCCATTATTCGGATTCGGATGGATCCACATGTTTGATTTGGCACAGGTTTTACGCCAGATACCCTTCCTGAAGCAACCTTTCCATTTATCCAGGTTTGGTACCAGCACTAGGAGTACACTAGTTTATGATCCCCTGAGGCTGGGTTTTGTGCCACATGTGTTAACCACTACACCAGGGAGCCACACTCCACTGTATATACTGTGCTAACTGTTGGCAAATGTGTTTATTTCTGCTGTAAAGTTGGCCATTTAACATGGGTGTCTATGAGGATTGATTCCCTTTTAAAGCCAGCCTCCACTGGCCACTAGAGGAACTGCAGTTTCTTGCATTTCTTGGTTGGCTTTATTTATTATGGCCAGAGCACTCACAGTGCAAAAGCCCTATTGTATCTGCTCCATTTATTATTCAGGGAAATGAATCGCGTTTATGAGGGCCTAAACATCGTTGAAAACACACACGCTTCAGGCCTGTTGAAAATTTAAATATTTTCTGGGTCTTACACATGAGTGGAGCAAAATGGCTTGATAGCACCCCCTATGAAATTGCTAAAGATGAGTCCCATTGCTGTGTTTTACATACATCTATGAAATTTGGTACACATACAGTGGGGTAAAAATGTATTTAGTCAGCCACCAATTGTGCAAGTTCTCCCACTTAAAAAGATGAGAGAGGCCTGTAATTTTCATCATAGGTATACCTCAACTATGAGAGACATAGTCCACCTTTGGAGGGAGTTGAAAGTCCGTGTTGCCCAGCGACAGCCCCAAAACATCACTGCTCTAGAGGAGATCTGCATGGAGGAATGGGCCAAAATACCAGCAACAGTGTGTGAAAACCTTGTGAAGACTTACAGAAAACGTTTGACCTCTGTCATTGCCAACAAAGGGTATATAACAAAGTATTGAGATGAACTTTTGTTATTGACCAAATACTTATTTTCCACCATAATTTG
>VUQS01073404.1:0-17512 GCA_015108495.1 Heterochromis multidens
GCAGTTAGAGCTGGGCGAGTCCCCTCGCTACTGGCTTAAATTAGTTTTGGTTAACCTACTAGGGTAATATCCATAAGATCAGAAACTCTGACCCTTTAAATGAAGAGCCGGACCAGACTTCCTGTATAGGGATAATTGGTCGATCCACACAGTCCACCTCTGAATGGCTCAAAAATAACAAAATGAAGGTTTTGGAGTGTTAAAGTCCAGAGTTAAATCCAAGTGAGATGCTTTGGCATGACCTTAAACAGGCCGTTAATGCTCGAAAACCCTCTAGTGTGGCTAAATTAAAATAATTCAGCAAAGAATAGTGGACCAAAATGCCTCCACAGCGATGTAAAAGACTCATTGCCAGTTGTTGCAAACGCTTGATTGCAGTTCTTGCTGCCAAGGGTGGCACAACCAGTTATAAGGTTTAGGGGGCAAATACTTTTCACATAGGGCCAGTTTTTTTCCCTTAATGAATGAAATAATCATTTAAAAACTTAAAATTTCCATTTTCTATTTACTCAGGTTATCTTTTTCTAATATTAAAATTTGTTTAATGATCTGAAACATTTAAGTGTTACAAATATTTAAAAAACTTTTTCACTGCACTGTATAGTATAAACAGAAACTGCACACACACACACACACAGTAGTCTATTTTGGTTTTCAAAATGTAGGAATAATTTTATTTGCGACATTCAAATATTAAAGGTCAGTAACTAGCTAACTAAAACTGGTCAAGCTATCCAAAAAGAAATTCTAAACATATAACTTTTCTATTCTCACAAATTTCTAAGCAGAGACAGATTTACAGAAGCATGTACAATACCACACGGGGCATAAGATTGTCTCTCCAGCCAGCTTACACACACAGTTGCAGAGAACCTTTAAAGCAGTGTGTTGTCCCACATGGACATACCTCTGTGAAGTGGTTTAGTGGTGGGGGTGGGCTCTAATGCTCATTTTACAGTCCCATTAATCCCTCTGTTCACAATTTCACGCACAGCCTGGGCCTCGGTGTTATTTTCACAACCTTTTACCACTAATTCCTGTGAATCCTGAAACATAACACCTTCCCTTGTCCTTCTTCCTGCTGCATGTGTGTCTCTGTTTTCTCCAGGCAGAGACAGCTTCATCTCGGTTTCTCCTCATCAAAGTCAGGCTAAAGATGGAAAGAGACATGAAAAGCCCATCCCAGAGTGTGGGCCTAATCTTTATGAGGCTCAGAGGCAAAACTGCCAGTGTGTTCCAAGCATGCTAATGTCTGGCTCTACTGTGTTACAGTGATCAACAAGGAAAGTATGTTTACACTGGAGTAGGAACAAGACAGTAGACTTCATTTGGTATCTGCTGGAATGACTCACAGCTCTAAGTATGATCTGGTGATTGTGAACCATGAATGAGGCAGCTAATACTGATCAGCCACATGTTACAGTGTGGGAATATAACTAAATATTCTTTAAAACATGTTGTCATTTACACTGAAGTCAAGACCACAGTAGTCAAAAGAAGACTTATTTCCATCTGAGGTAATATAGCTTTGGCTCTTTTCTGGGACCTCCTCAGAACAGAGCCATGACCAACAGCAGCTCTATGTGGAACAGAGCAGAACTGAGCAGGCATTGGCGACAGCTGACACTGTTAAGTTAGACTGGGGTGGAGGGTGGGTTGCAAAGTGTCTTGCAACTGTGAGCAGGCTAAAGCAACTTAAATAGCATGCATTATATGAGATATGAGATAACAAGTAGAGTGCTAAGACAGTACTGTCTTAGCACTCTACTTGTAGGGGTTGTTCCTACAACACCATATTAATTTTGTTCCATCATGTAACCAACCTTCCCTTACTTTGTGGCCCATCTGAAATAACACCTTGTTGTATTTGTGCTCAGATTGAGACATCTGGTGTAAAGGGTATTTCCATGTACAGTAAGAGAAAGAGTAGTCCTGTGGGTTCTTCCTTAAAAACAAGACCAGTTGCCTTGGAAGATGTTTAAACATTTGTGTATGAGCCTTTGTATTGTCCTCCTAGCTATAGACATACAGCTGATAACGCAGAGTATATGGGCTGCAGCTGAGCAATTCATTTCACTTCTGTTAATTACTTCAACCCTCACTTTTCTCAGTTTCCACCCTCTTGTTTCTTTACACATAATATGTTTTGGTGCAGGACACACAGCTGGCTTCACATCTGGAACGGCTCTGCAAAAGCTGTAATTGATGTACAAAAAAGCTATTTTCCTCTGTGAGGAAACACACCCTCCAGCACTACATACAAACAAAAACTAGACCAAGGCTTTCATGAAAAGGCACCATCAGTCCTCAGGATTTCATCAGTCACATGAATATCATGGAAAACAATTTTACACAAGCAGTGCTCAGGCTATAAATGCAAAGTGTACATGTGGACATTGTATTTGGACAATAACTGAGCGTTTTGTAAAACGCCGTATGTCATAGACTCAGCTTTTTGCCATTACAGTGTCATGACAGTTGAAGTTGTTTGTTGCTTCCATCTGTTTGTAGGAATCGTTCCTTTGAGTTTAAGAAATATGATGCCGTGTCACTGGAGAAAGAGAGTTGTACACAATATTGCATGTACCACAACTGTGTTCAAAGTCAAGGGTTAACAGTAATATTAGTAGATTAAGTTATAGAAATAGGAGAAAATATGGAAAATATGGATAACTACGTAAACTCCTAATTTACTGTTAATCATCTTTTTCCTACTAGAAGTTGCATGTGTGCTGATTGTATGCTGCTAATGTACAACAGAAAGGATTAGAATGGCTGCTTGCCTTGTACTCATGAGAACCACCTGCTTCAGTCGATGTTAAAGTGTAATCCAGCCTGCCTCTTGAACACAATCACAAAGAAAGCAGAGTGGAGTAATCTCCATTGCCTAATCTCTAACCTTATTCACAGACACTGTGGAAAAAAAGGCTGCGCTCTTTTTGAACAAGCACCGCCAAATGGTGTGTGCAATTAATCTCCAATTCAGCTTCACAAAACAGCCAATTTGTATGTTAAAGAAGGATGTTGGAGGTAGAAATAGCCAGTTGTAGCTGGACATTAAGGTTGGGACATATGTGGTCTCCTTCAGCAGCAATCTGCTGTGTTGTGAATAGTGGTGTTTTAATAGTGTGCCATTTTATTAGACATAGATGGGGTCTGATGCCTTTTCAGAGTTTTTTGATAGAGGTACAGAGCAGGGAGAAGGCTAAGAGTGGGGATGGGTACATGCAGAAGTCAGAGGTCAGAAAAAAGGATGAGGCACAAAGCATCTTCTTTGATTTCCATTATCTTCTTAAACACACAAGTTGCTCTGGTACACTGCTGTTATACACTCTGTCATTTTTGTTCCAACAGCAGACAGATGGCCAAGAGTACTTACAGTGGTGAACTTGCATACATTCTTCTTTCTTCTTTCAAATGTATAACAGTATCGAACACATGAAGTTAATTATCAAACTTACTACTACCAAACTGTGCTACATTACCCTCACAGTTACATTAGTGAATGTAGTATGTTTGGTCTATTCTTATATTTCTGTCACACTGGCAAAGAGATATTTTTATGCTAAACTAGGCACTTACTGTAGGCCAACTATGTAACTGGTACTGAATGTTGAGCTCAGAAAAGATTTGGCCACTGACATAAATACTTTCAACCACTACTTGACAGCCAAAGGGGGGATATTCTGCTTTTACTTATGTTCTGTCATACTGTATATTGTCATACTGTTTATAAGCATATGTTTATATAATCCTTGTGAGCTAAAATCTCAGGCTTTAGGCTGCTCAGATTATCAATATCCATTTAATGCCAATTTTAATTAATTACACAGAACCAGTTCACAACAAAAGTCAGTTAAAGGTTTGAGTTTAACTATTATAAGTTAAGGAATATTCATATATGACAGAGAAAAAGACAGCGACATTCCCCTATGAGTAAGTGCTTGACAACTGTGGGGATAAATAACTCCCATTTAACAGATGCAGATCTCCAGCAGAACCAAGTTTAGGAAAGGGCAGCCACATACTGCAACTAGTTAGGGGATGAGAATAAATGAAATATTTATATAGCACTTTTCAACTCTGAGCATTCAAAGCATTTTTTTTTTTTTTACAACAAGCTGAATTCACCTATTCACACAGCACTTTATTTATGCCTTTAATTTGCTTTCTAACTATCATGCACATTCATATGGATACATCAAGGGCAATTTGGAGATCAGTATCTTGCCCAAAGACATTTCAACATGTGGACTGGAGGATCTGTCGATGGGTCTTCCGCATACTACATGACCCACTCTAACCTGAGCCTTAGTCACAGTCGCCTCGAAAAGAAGACGGGAAAGAGAAGCACAGAGAAACTACAACAAGTAGGACAGTGTAGATCATTTCTAAAGGTTTCTTATACTTCTGCAATTATCTTACATCAGCTCACCACTGATTTCTTTATACTGCCACCTGCTGTAGGAAAAGCATGCCCACAAGGTCAAACTACAGTCTTCTTGGTGAATTATATGTTTTCAAAGCCTCTTACTTAAAAAATAATAACAACAGTTCTATACAGTAATATGGCAACTGCAAAATAATATTTTCTTGCTATGTTACCTTTGGTATTTACATATGTTTTAGTTGTCCTTTTTACCAACAAGTACCACAGATTTTCTATATACTAAATACACTTTCTATATACTACTTCTAGTACTAAATCTACTGATATGTCCCACAATAAAGAGAATAAAGACAGACCTCTTGGTGTAATATGTTGATGTTTTTGTGCTCTCCATTTTCATATTTCATATCGGATTTGGGCTCAAAGATGTACGTTTGGATTTGAGAAGTTGCCATTTCCAAGCACAAACAAGAAATTATGTTACTTATTAGATTTGCTGCTTACTTTTCAAACCTCTCTGTGAGTGAGCAAATGAGGTGGCGCTGACAAGCACAGGGTACTCCCCCACAGCAGGCATTATTATCACACTTTGCTTTTCCTTTTCTGCAAGGACTGTACTACCTGTTTACGCTATTCATTGGAGACCTGCATGGTCCTGCCTTTTTAAGCCAGTTCTCAAAAACATTGTCATATTAAACCACATAAAAGCAGAGAAAAATAAACAAAAATTCTAAAACACTGCCTTCAGATATCAAGTAATTGCTATTTTTTTAAGAGAAGATATAAGGTTTACCTTAAAAAAACAAAACAAAAACAACTTGATATTTTTTTCTACCCACCTAGTTATCAGCATGCATGAATGTTTGTCAGTGAGCCACTTAGCAGACTGAAAACAATCACAGCAGCCATCTCCAGACTAGATGAGTTGTGGAAAGTGTCATTTTCCAGTAACTGCTCTGCAAGTGTAGAGCAATATGAGCCTTATTTGCTGCTGTGTCAATTACACAGGAAGACACAGAAATACACATGGGAATGAACACACACAAATATTTTGGCACTCCTTCTTATAATTAGCTTGGGAAGTTATGTGAATTGACAATACTTTTCTTTGTTTTCATGGCTTATGATGAAAACAAACACAAAAGTGGATACCTTTGGTAAAACAAAGAAAACAAGGTCATGTCTGTTTTCACTACGGATGATGTCAAACAGTGGCAATCCATAAGTACACACCAAATTTGTTAGTGTCTGTTATTGCAGCAACTCCAGAACCTACTGCTAGGGTATCCTGAATCAGCAGACAGGTTCTGATAGAAAAGCCTGTTTTCATAAACAGGGCATCAAATAATACTGTTTTGTCAAAGCTGCTGCAGTGTTGCCTTGAGGCAACTGTAAGCGCCTTGACACGACTGTTGTTCCCTTGTGTCTTCATTCTCCTTTCATTTTCTTAAATGCCTATCCAATTCAGGGTTGCAGGGGACTGCAGCCTATCCCAGCCCCCTCTGTCTTTGTCCATCCATCCATCCAACCCCACAGACTTGGGGTGGCTGTAGCTCAGGCGGTAGAGCAGGTCATCTGCTAATCAGAAGATTGGTGGTTCAATCCCTGGCAACTCCAGTCTGCATGCCAAATATCCTTGGGCAAGATGCTAATCCCAAGTTGCTCTTGGATGCATCCATCGGAGTGTGAATGTTAGCTAGAAAGCTAGCATTCACACAACTTTAAGCATAGAAAAAGTGCTTGTATGAATGAGGCATGTTGTATAAAACCACTTTGAGTGCTCTGGAAGAGTAGAAAAGCGCTATATAAGAATCAGACCATTTGGCGCTATATAAATAAAATTGAACTGAATTTTCACACAAGGTGTCCTTTGGCATAGGGTGCTAAGTTATGGCAATAGTGAGAAGAGTCTACCATTGCGTCATTTACAACTCAATTCAATCAAGTCAATTCAATTTCATTTATATACCCACTATGAACAAGCACTTGGCGACAGTGGGAAGGAAAAACTCTCTTTTAACAGGAAGAAACCTCCGGCAGAACCAGGCTCAGGGAGGGGCAGCAATTGGTTGGGGGTTGGGGAGGGAGACAGGACAAAAGACACACCGTGGAAGAAAGCCAGAGATCTAGACTTAATGTGTGAAGGAATATATTTTAACCAAGACCAACTAACCAAGTAGTTCTCAGTGCCTAAACATAACCAGGCAGTGTAAGTGAAAGTATAAAGTGAGTGAAAACAAAGTGCAAAACAAAAAGAAAGACAGTAGCTGAGAAATCTGACTTATGCCTCCATTACTTCCCAAAACTGCCTTAGGTGAATACTGGTTACAGTATTTGTTTGCAGTCAGTGTTAGTGGTATTATATAATGCCCTGGGATGAAATCACACCGCAGCAAGACACAAGGGCTATGGTTTATATATATATAGCTGCCAAAGCAAAAATCGGGGGTATTGTCGAGCAGTGTTTGGCAATGTAATGGAAATTCCACAATTCCACAATGGGAATTTCACCAATAGAGTGTTTACTTCTAACAAGTACCATAAAACAAAAGGTTAAACAACTAAAGATGTGGTTCCATCCATCAATAACTTTGTTTATTAACAATGGCAAAAAGAATCACTCTAAACATACATCAGACTAAAAATTCAGAGTGGAGGCATACCACTGGGGGGAACAAGGCACCCCTACTCACATGTGTAATTCATTTCAAATCAGTTTAGTTCAGTTCAGTTTTTATATAGTGCCAATTCACAACCACAGTTGTCTGAAGGTTGCTTATATTGCAAAGAAAACACACAGTTGTGGAAAGGGTGAACAGATCAAACAGCAGACAGGAGAGAAATACCTGAGATTCTGGTTTACTCAAAGTGCATTGTAAATGCACTAGTTTTTTGGCCACCCACTGTCCCTTGTGTCTTCATTCTCCTTTTATTTTCTTAAATGCCTATCCAATTCAGGGTTGCAGGGGGCTGCAGCCTAACCCAGCCCCCTCTGTCTTTGTCCATCCATCCATCCATCCATTTTCTTCTGTTTATCTAATTCAGGGTCACAGGAGAGCTGCAGCCTAACCCAGTTCCCTCTGTCTTAAATAGAATTCAAATTGCAGGGTTGCTATTGTCCACTTGCAAGTGGCCAGAAAAAGGAGTCTTAAAAAAAATAAAGCGAAGAAGTTCAAAGGCCAAGAGGTCCCAAGCCAAAAAAGTGATCTTAAAGAGGAGATCAGTCAGTTAAATTATCAATCAAATCAGGTAAAATCTAAAATTTAGATCGGACCTCACAGTATACATAATTATTGAAAGGGTTAAACAGTGGCACCTAAATGTCAGAAAGTATTTTTGATTATTTCGACTTTTGTAACATTTTTATTAATTAAATTTTTATTAAATTGTTGATATACATTGCTCAACAAATTTATTAGACCACCATCCAATCCAAAGTTTATGCACAGCTGTTTCTGTAACAGTTAATCCACCAGTATGCACAAGCTCTATAATCAAAATGATATTTTTAATGCTAAAATATATATTTATTGTTGTTATCCGTGAGTTTTCAAATTTACTGTTTTACAAAGAACAGAAGAACATAGTACTTTTGATTAAGATGCCCAATTACAGTAAATTGCTTACATTCCTGAACAGAAAAATTTGTTTTAGTGGTTGAATATTATGCTTAATTAATTTCTGACTTCTCAGAGAAGTCCAGTGTGCCGGCTAAAATTTGGTTATAAAAATTTGAATTCAGTTTGTTATTTGCCTAACAAATAACAATATATTTTTTAGGTTTAAAAAAGTATTTGACAGATTTAAAAAATATTTGTGTTTTCTTGTTTAATAAATTTGTTATGCACTGTATATTGGTCACTTTTGCATTGTAATGAAAATTGCATATACATTATGCAGTGTATTAGAAATTCATTGTGTGAAAATATACTTGACAGTGTTATTTAATTTGTTATTTAATTTGCTGCGGAAAAGGTTCTATTCATCTGTTTGACTGTATGCTTGTTTAATTCTATAGTTAGACTAAAAGACTTAAAGAAGAAGTGGAAAAGGTTTAGTGAACAGCAGGTTGAGCTGACATTCATTTAAATAGCTTAACTCCACTTAGAACTCAGATGCAGTGTGGTCAGTAGCAGTGCTATTCTTTGGCAGTAAAACATTTCTGTCCTGGAAGAGGAGCAGGTTACACAGGGACTCCCTCATCTGGCAGATTTATGTGCGCTTTGACAGCAGGAGGTTCCACCTGCACAAACACTATCCCTACTGCTCATTGTGCTAACAAGACTTGTAACAGTTCCCAGGGCACAGCCACTCCATGTCCTGCAAGACTCACACAAACACACACTCTTTCTTTTTTCTTTTACATTTACCATTACCTTTCTTTCTTTTTTTTAGGTTTATCTGTCTCACAAGTCACAGTGCAAATTTTGCATGTTTATAGTAAAAGAAAAAAAAAAAGAAATAAAGAAAACCTCAAAATGCACCAAACAGATGTGTTTCCGTCATGCACAATTGTAACCTAAGACTTTGTTGCAGACTCTTATTCAGCTAGTACCTAAAGAACAGAATAAAGATGGTGCTGTTGGTTAAGACTGCATCCACTGTGTGAGAGCTATACATTGAGCCATTAAATTTTAATGGTTTAGCATTTGCCAAAAAATTTTGTTCATATCAGATGATTCTGCAAATCTGCAAAGATAGCTGATGGGACATCAACTCATCCAACAAATCAATGCCCAAAGCCAAACGAGAACACACTGTTATCCTCTACTTTATTAGTATCAATTAAGGAATGAGGTCAGCTGTATGCTGTTTATTTTATGTCTGTCCAACTGTTTGCCACTAAGTCTAAGTAAAAACAACCAATGTATTTTATGAAACTTAGTCAAGAAGTGAAGCGTATTCAGATCACTTTCTTTAAAATCGCTAAATAAGGCATTAGCCATGGCAGAGGATGAGTTTACTCATTCATTGTATTTCTGTAATTGCTAATTGCTAATTTCTAATTGCTGTTGAAGTGACGAAGGTCTTTTCTGTTCCTGTTTTTAGAAGTCGTGATGCTATAATAAACATCTTAAAATTGAGCAAATTTACAGAATGTTGGGGTCCTTTGATGCTCATCATCTCCCACTCTCATACTGAATTTCCTGTTTATATCTCAACAATCACAAAAGCAAAGGCCATAAATAATCCTAAAATTAGATGTTTTATAAACAGCAGTACAAACAGAAATGGATCATTAGGTTATAATCCCAATGATGGAAAGTTCCTTTGTTTTTGAAGTTAGCAAGATGAGAACTGTTAATGAGAAAGTTAGTCCTTTTATGCTCACTCGTCTTCAGTAGAGATAGTTAGATGCTGATGTACCGTGACCTCAAATTTTTTGACATCTGCAGCACAGGCAAGACATTGATGAAAAAGAAAAAAGGATGTGTGTAGGAAAGAACGTGGTGATCTAACTGTCTACATGGAATCAGCTGTAAAGGTGAGGAGGCTGTGAAAAGAGCTAGATTTACAGACAGCTTGAGGGACAGTGTAATTTTCACTGGAATACCTGAAAATTCACCTGGTAATCCGGAGACAACAGACAAAGAATTCACGAAAACACAGCTCAAAATTCCAGCAGACACTGTCGACAACATCACATTCCATCGAGTACACTATTTTGTTAAAAAAATCCCACAAAGGACCCAGAGCCAAATTTGAACACATTAAGCAAAAAAAACTTGTGAAAAGCAAAGACAGAGGAATAAAATGAAAAAACTTTGGACTCAATGACTAGTTCCCAAAGGAAATACATGATGGCCAGAAAATACCAGATTCTAAAAGAAAACAGCAAAAACAATAAATACACATACAAATACACAGCACATATGTCATTTGGTCATTAAAAAACATTTTTATTAATGGACAACTCTTCACAAGATCGCCTAGATCAATAACATTAACAGTACCTATATTATAATTTCTAGATCAATAACAATAACAGTACTGTACCAGTTGGGGGTAAGGGGAGGGTGACAGGACAAAAGACAAGCTGTGGAAGCGCGCTAAAGATGAATAATAACTAATGATTAAATACAAGTGGTGTATAAACTCAGAGTGAAAAGAGGTGAGAGAAGAGGAAACACCTAGTGCATCATGGAAAGCCCCCAGCAGCCTAGGCCTATTGCAGTGTAACTAAGGACAAAAGGATGATTGGAAATTGGTCTAAAATTAGTTAAGACAGCTGGGTCAAGTGATGGCTTTTTAAGTAATGGTTTAATTACTGCCACCTTAAAGGCCTGTGGTGCATAGCCCATTAAGAGAGACAGATTGATCATTTTTAAGATTGAAGTATTAATTAATGGTAGGGTTCTGTACACATACACTTACACAAATAACAATGGAACACTCATTTGATAATGTTAGACTCAATTGTAACACACAATAATGCCTAAATTTAAGCTGGTAACATAGAATTTGTGTAGCGTTTGCTCTGTAGCAAAAAAGACAAAATTATCACTCAACTACATACACTTAATACAGGAAACCCATTCGTCAGACTCAGAACTACAACCTCAATTCCAAAAAGTCAGGACATTGTGCACAGTGAAAATGTAAATCCACCTTGTTATCAGTGCTCAGTTCAAAAGCCTGCATCTCTGATGGTGTAGAAGTGCATTAATGCCTAAACTGGCCAGCCTGCAGTCCAGATGTTTCACCAACTGAAAATATTTGACACATATTTTTCTTAAATATCTTCTCAGTTTAAATTTTTCATTTGTTTTCTTCTTTTGTTGACTCATCCATCACCCCCAACCTCCTCCCTCCCCCTAACTTTGCAGTTTTATGTCCATATCACTGCTCCGGTCATAATCATCCAGGCTATAAAGGGTGCTGTCACTTGAACATAAACATGTTTTTAAGAGGTTTTGCTGAAACAGCTGAGGTTATGTTACAATTCTGTTGTAATAAGTTACTTGCACTACTAATTTGAACTATATTGTTCTTTAAGTTTATTAAAAATTAATGTAGTGTATCTTTTAAAATTATCTAAAAAAAACAAAACTAAATACTAAACATCAGTGGCATGCGGTGTTTAGTATTTAGATTATGAGAGCCCCCCACCAAAATAAGTAAATAAAATAAAATAAATGAAATAAAAATAATACTTCCTTTAATTTTAACAAGACAAACTGGGCTAGATTAAAACATGCCACTCTGATAGCCTCTTGCTGCACTCTGCCTGGCTGTGGAATTGTAAAAATTTTATTACTACTACATTATTTAACTATTTACTATTAGCTGACGATGATGAATGGTGGAGGAATTTTTTTTAGAACCACTGCTTTGGCAAAAGTAGCAATAAAATATAATGAAAACACCTCACTACACAAAGTACAAAGATAAAAGTTTTTATTCTGCAGAAAAATGTTCCCCATCAGTGTTATATGGATCAGTATTGTGGCTGCAGATGTTTTACGGTTGAGTTTGTTTTAAACACTTTATATTCTGTTTAATTGTTTAATTATATAAAATCATAGGTTTATAGTGTCTGTCCGGTGAGGACCACAGCAACTTTTAATCAGTTCAGAAACACAGGCCTACATCTGTATTTTAAAAAGTATTTTCAATATATTTATTTTAAAAATTACAGCTGGATTTAAAGATTTCAGTAGTCAATCCATGATGATGGCATTTTAGCTGTAGAACTTCTAAAAGCCTTTAGCTCTTTAGCCCTTAGTACTGTCACTGATTTTAGAAATAATTAGGGAATGTCATTTAAAAAAAAAAAAGTGGAGAACATTCAACAAATGTTTAACATACTTAAAAAAAAAAAAAAGAAGCTTGGTAGGCAAGCTTAGTAAGCGACATCCTTGCACACTGAAAAACAATAGAGCAGATTCAAAATAAGAACCCCGGTAGTCACATTTACTCTTTGCTATTTGTTCTCCCAGACAAATCAGTCTAATTCAGGTTCTGGTCCAACTGTATCAATCACAGTCCTTCTGAGGCTGCACACATTTTCCCTTTTTGCCATTTCAAAACCTCGACCTTCTTTGGTTTTTTCACAAGAAACTTAAGCTCTGCTTGAGTTTCAGTTTCTGATTGACTGGCATTCTGGTGAGGCAAAAAAAGGTCTGGTTGTCATATTTGTCCTGTTGGAATGGGAAGTGAAAGCTGATATTTCACCTTCAAGCCTGGTTATTTTTCCTTGGCATAAGATTACCAGGGGGCAGTAGATTCCAGAGGGTGAGGAGATTGACACGTGGTGTGTGGATGGTCAGGTGGAGAAAGGAGACACTAATTTAGTAGTGGTGACTGTCTATTCTAGGCCTATATTGCATTTCTCCTCCACTTTCAGAATCTCTTTCCTTATTTTAACATGATTTGTTTAGCAAAAACTTTACAATAATAAAATAATAAAACTTTATTTATTATTGTAGGGTCTTTACCTTACAATATAAAGCACCTTGAGGTGACTGTTGTGATTTGGTGCTATATAGACTGAACTGAATTGAATTGAATTGAATTGTTCAAGATGTCCAGCTGTCTTCTAAGTAATGACCTTAACAAGAAGCCTGGCCTGATTTGTTTTTGGAACAAGAAACATCATTACATGGAATTTGAGGAACATTTTGCTGACATATAGATAATTTCTGTTGAATGTTGCTTCATTCAAGCAAAGTTAAAGTGGTCCTATTCTGCTCATTTCCAGATTCATATTTTTAGGCTTGGATTCTAGTAGAGTAGCTCTGCATGATTCACAGTTCAAAATAAGCCTTATTTATCTTAATCCTGCTCCGTCTGCTTTCCATGCCACGTCTTCTGATGACTACAAAAAAATTTCTAAATTTCTTTGCTGGCAAGATCAACAGTATCAGGTCACAGTTCAAGTCTGTACACTTTCAACCGGCCCTAGTTTCCTACAGTTATGTTGTCCAAGTTCAAACTGATTTCCATGACAGATCTTCTTGATATTGTCTCACACATGCACACTTCTTCCTGTCCAATCGACATTATCCCTCCTAAATTAATTAAAGAAGTTCTACCTGTCATCTGCCCCAGCTTCTCTCTATTATAAATCAAGCTCTTTCATCTGGCTGCATTCCAGATTACTGTAAACATCCAGCATCTTCCCTCTGCTTAAAAAACCCTCCCTAGATCCCACTGTTTTAGATAATTACAGGCCAATTTCCAAACTGCTATTCATTTCAATAATTGTCGCTCATCAGCTCCTTCTGCTAGTTGAGGGAAACAATATTTTTTGATAAATTTCAATCTGCTCACCAACAAAACCACAGCAATGAAACAGCATTATTAAAAATGACTAATGGTATTCTTATGTGCTTGGATAAAGGTGAACATTCCATTTTAGTCCTACTAGACATATCTGCAGCCTTTGATACCATTGATCATGCCATTCTTATTAACAGTTTACAAAACTGGCCTGGCATCACTGGCACTGCTCTCAAATGGTTTTCATCACACTTATCTGACGGATACTTCAGAATTCATACTAAGAATTATATGTTCTCATCTGCACCCCTCATATGTGGAGTCCCCCAGGGCTCGATTCTTGGACCAGTTCTGTTTTCTTTATATATGTTACCCCTGGGTCATCTGCTTAATAGTTTCAAAGGAATCTCTAACCTGTTAAACCCGACAACCTCAACAGCCTCTCCTGCCTCAGTAAATGCTTCTCTGCCATTACTATTTGGATGTCTTCAAATTTCCTCCATCTCAATCCTGGTAAAACTGAGGTTCTTGTGTTCAGCCCTGACAGTTTCTCTCAGGAGGTCAGTCAGTACATCGCCAGCAACATCAAATCATCTGCTAAGAACCTTGGTATCATCTTTTGATGAACATCTGAATTTTGAATCTCTAAGCTCATTAAATCTTGTTTACTTCATCTAAGAAATATTGCAAAAATCAAACCTTTGCTATCATTCAACCATCTGGAACTTTTAGTACACACATTAATTTTCTCCTGCCTTGATAATTGTAACGCACATTTGACGTGCATCTTGCAGTTCTCCATAGAATGCAGCAGCAAGGTTGCTAACAAAAACTGGCCAGTGCTCACATATCACACCTATTCTTGCTTCCCTTCACTGGCTCCCATTGAAATTCAGAATCCACTTTAAAATCCTATTATTAACATATAAAGCTCTACATGAACAGGCCCTTGCTTATATATCAGAGCTTCTGAGACCTTATCACTGCAGTCGAGTGTGTATGTTGGAATGAATGTGAGACCCTATGGTTGATTATGTGTCTTTATGTATACTTATCTTTAATGTATTATGTCAAACTGTGAAGAACTTTGTAACTCTGTGTTTTAAAAAGTGCCATACAAAGTTATTATAAAGTTATTATTATCTTTTACTTAGCCTTGGTCAAGCCCTTCTGTTCATTCTCTGTCTGTAACATACGCTGACACTCACAAACAAATTTGAACTACATGCAGGTATAGGTAGGTGAAATACACAAATAATGTTACTAAACTCAATGAATATTTTTGAAAAATTTATTTTTGAAAAATTGAATGCATTCTTATTTGGCAAATGCGGCTGCCAATTACCCACACAGAAATTCAAGTCTCTCTGAGATTCAGGTGTGATGTGCTAACGGTGATTTTTAGCATCAAGTCTCAACCAGAGGTGAGGCGAGGCTACATAGGCAAGCTCACTTCTTTCTGACTCCACACAGTCTTTTTAAACTCCAACTGATACTAACTCAAGTAGCATGAGGCATCACTTGAGGACAGTTATCAGATGATAAGCCTCAGAAGCAACACAAGGTTTCATAGTATCAATTATTTGTGGAGTTTTTCTGTTTAACATAGTGACTAATTAGTTGGAATTGCAAACTCAAGGGAAGAGCAGAAGAGTTTTACTGTCCACATGTATAATGTCATCCAGTAGAGAGAAATATTTAATTTATCCCAGAATTGGGAAATTCTTTCATGACAGCAGTTGAAATTAATATTATTATTATTACTATTATTATTATTATGTGAAAGATTTCCTATAGCCTACATTCATGTGGCAGCAGAGTCGACTCTATTAGAGAAAGCACTCCGCTGCCTATCCAGTAAGTGGTGTAGAGGATATTCAGGATCATCCATGATGGATGACAGTTTGTTCAGTGACCTCGTTGCTGCAGCCTAAGTGGACCACAGCAAAATACACTACACTTGCCACAAGTGAGTGATAAAAATCTCTATCATTTTGCAGCATACATTGAAGGATCTCAGCTTCCTTAGGACATACAGCTTGCCCATCCCATTCTTATATACAGCTTCTATGTAGATCTTCCAGTTCAGCCTGTTGTCAGTGTGGACAACCAAGTACTTGTACTCCTCAAGCACATCAGCATCCTGTCCCTTGATAGGCAGTTAGCTGTTCTCTTCCTTCTGAAGTTGATCACCCTCTCTTATTCACAATCAGAAGCAGATGATTCCTCCCAGACCGCTCCACAAAATCATCCACTAGCTCTGTATTCTTCCTTCTGCCCACCACTAATATATCCAACCACTGTAGAATTGTCAGAGTATTTCTGTTGGTGGCTTGAACCAGGGGTACTGCACATCACCAAATCAGACAGAGCAATGCCCAGTCTCACATACTGCAGCCTGTCTGTCATGTAATCCATGAGATGGTGGACTGACATTTCCTGTAGCTTCTCTCTCAGTAAATGGCTGAATTGTGTTAAATGCACTTGAGAAATCCAAAAATAGGATGCCTATTGCAACTTCAGTGAGGCTGTATAATACATGTGGCCATTAAACTGCTGTGTTGTTTAAGGTACACTGTGGCTGCACAGATGTGAAGTTTAAAGCCTAGAGATATCAAAATCAGAGGCCTCATTAAACTCACTTATTTATGTTCATCTACACCCCCCCCCTCCATGCAGCAACTCGGCAAGTCAGATTAAATCTCTCTGGCAGTGTGGTGGTTGTGAATTGTCGTCTAGATAACAGCAGCTGTGAGAGTCTGTCAAGTCAGGCTGACTGATGTCTTGGCTAAGGATGCTCCCAGATCACAATAAAAGTGTCATAGACATTTTATCATCTACATTCCCCGCTCAGGACATTTCAACACATCTTAAATTTCCATGAGATTGACAGCAACATGGACAAATTCTCATCTTGTCAACTTGCATACTGCTGCCAAATTGTATACAAACTGTATCCTCTAACACATACAGTGCCCCCCATAATGTTTGGGACAAAGACACAATTTTTGTAGTTTTGCCTCTGTACAACACCACAGTTGATTGTAAAACAAACAGATCAGACTTTCAGCTTTTATTCAAGGGATTTTACAAAAACTTGAACTGAACTCTTTATTAAGAATTACAGCCATTTTTATACACAGTCCCCCATTTTCAAAGGTTCAAAATTAATGGGACAATTGACTGACAAGCAGTTTCATGGTCAGGTGAGGCCTGCTCCCTTGTTATTTCATGAAAAATTATAACATAATAATATCTGATGTTGTTTCAAAGTGTTGAATTTGTATTTTATAACTTTTCATTGTAATTTTAATGTGATTTGAAATATGAGGCCCAAAGAGACAGTAAAAGCTTAGAAGTGGCCAATTCAACAATCTAGTGCATTGTTAAATAAAATAAATGCACTGACCAGCTCAGCAACACCAAAAGACCTGGAAGACCACAGAAGACAACAAGAGAACATGATGTTTTGATGTTTTTAGATGTTTTGTCAGAAAACATCTAAAAGAAACAAAAATCTTTCGGCAGATGAAACCAAGGTTAACTTGTACCAGAATAATGTGAAGAGAAAAGTATGGAAATGGAGTAGGGGGAAGCTTATGATACAAACCACATTATCTGTCTAACATGGTGGAGGCAGCGTTATGGTATGGGTATGTATGGTTGCCAGTTGAACTGGGCCACTAGTGTTTATTGATGATGTGACTGCTGATAGAAGTAGTAGTAATTAGTAGTAATTGTACAGGACTATACTCTGCTCAATTTCAGCCAAATGCTGCAAAACCGATAGTACTGCGCATCAAAGTACAAATGGATAATAACCCAAAGCATACTGGAACAGCAACCCAAAAGTTTCTCAAGGTAAAGAAATGGGATATTCTTCAATGCCCAAGTCAGTTG
>VUQS01073409.1:0-16259 GCA_015108495.1 Heterochromis multidens
TATTTGTGTAAGTGTGTGTGTGTGTGTGTGTGTGTGTGTGTGTGTGTGTGTGTGTGTGTGTGTGTGTGTGTGTGTGTGTGTGTGTGTGTGTGTGTGTGTGTGTGTGTGTGTGTGTGTGTGTGTGTGTGTGTGTGTGTGTGTGTGTGTGTGTGTGTGTGTGTGTGTGTGTGTTTGGCTCAGTTATGTGCTCACTTGTACCTGCAGGGCTGGTCTGAATGTGAGCCAGCGCTCTGTCAGCAAACACTGCATTAATAAAGGTTTGGACGCGGCTCATCCCTCAGCTGCAGGGCGACCTCGAGCCACACACACACACACACACACACACACTGTCCACGCAGTGCGGTGAGAGAGCACTGCAGCAAAGGGAAGTGTGTCCTGTAACTGCAACGATGGAGAAACAACAGGAGCAGATTCCTTCTGGTCCGATCGTCCCGCTGAGGATTCTTCTTTGTACTTTCTCAAACGTCTCAATGATCCCTTTAATCCGAAGCACAAATACATGTGATTATCCCAGTTTTAGGGGGACTCAGCGGCGAGCCCTTCCCATGACCCCCGAGGTCTTCGTGTTACCAAAGTATGTCACGAAAACGTCTCACGCCGACGCTGCAGATCGACGCTCTCTGTTACAGTCTCATCCACATCAGGGCTGACCTTCTGAGGGGCCCCGGGCACTGGTTTGTTGTTAGGCCCCTACTGACCCCATTATACATGTCAGTCTCTTTACCCAGAATCCTCTCTGCTCTCTGCAGATTTTAATAAAGACGACACATTTGTATTCCTGACAGTCCACTCCTGTATGTGAGAGCTGGTGTAACTCTGTGTTATTAATGCTTGATTCATTTATTATCCATCTCTGTGTGTTTCCTGAAGTTTTAAACAATGATTAAATGATGTCATACGTAGCCCCCCTCTCCCCCGCCTGCAGCAGCATGGGCTGTACTTGAGAAACATGAGTGAAATGTCCCTTTAAATAGCCCCTAAAATGAGATGTCATGGAGGATTTCAGTGAAGAAAGGTCACGTCCATGAAGCCTGAAGTCCCACAGCTTAAAAATACCCTGAATATTTCAGTAAAGTGGACCAGCTCTGCTCCGTGTTTGTTCCTGGACTCTGCTACAGTAGCTTTGCATGAGTCACAGCTCAAAATGATCCTTCCTCAGTTCATCCTCTTTAATAATTATCTGCTCAGCACCGCTGCTGTTTTATCTGTTACTGCTGGTTACTTTCATGCCACCCATAAATATACCAGGGCCTAAAGATCTCCAAAGCTGTGACTCTGAGTCTGAGGATAAAGCAGACCTGCTGAACTCTGTGTGAGGAATCATTGATAGTTATGAGTAATTAGTGGGGTCGTGGCTGTTGTGCAGACCCTGATATGGATCCTGCTGCTGTCAGTAAAGCTTCAGACTTCATCTCTGTTTGTTAACCAGATTACATTGATGACCTCAGCCTGCTCTGAGAGGGTTTCTTTGCATGCACAGGATGTTTTATCACACATATCTGCTGTTATCTGATGTGACTGTTGTAGTTCTGTTTCTTCTTCTTCTTCTTTCCCTTTAGGGGGCGCCACAGTGAATCATCTGCCTCCATCTCCTCCTATCCCAGCATCCTCCTCTGTCTCACCAGCCCTCTGCATGTCCTCCTTCACTACATCCATGAACCTCCTCTGAGGTCTTCCTCTTTTCCTCCTGCCTGGCAGCTCCATCTTCATCATCCACTCTTCCTCGTGACCACGGGCAAAATAACCACAGGTACCATGAAGTGGGCGGGACCCAAGATAAACTTTTTTCAACTTCTAGACATGTGATTGAAGCGACTACCAATGAGAGTGCAAGATACCGCTGATTCACATGTGACCTGGTAGTAAATACACTAGAGGGTTACCTAGGAAACCGAAGCTCCGTCAGCTTCAAAGATGCACGTGGAGTGAATGACTTCCTGTGTGGATGAGGTTTATGGTTGATGACCCTGAGCCTGTTTGGGTGCCCCCTGCAGGACTTGGACCCCTGCGCACGGAGTTTGGCACGCAGTGATGATGTCATAATGTCACAGTCTTCATGTTAAACGTCACCAAAGTTTCTAACAATGAGCTCGATGTATGTGCAGAAATCTCTGTGACTCTGGGATCTCTGTGATGTCATAGAGAGGGGTATTTTAACATGGTCATCATAAAAGCCCCACCCACTTTTGCTTATGAGGGGCAGCCAATCAGAAGAAGGTTAGCTTAAAGTGGGAGGAGTTAGAAGAGCTTGTTTCAGACATGAACTGAGGAGCTGCACCATGGCCCAGTATCAGATAAAGAAGGATTATTATGAACTGTGAATCATGCAAAGCTGCTCTGGTAGAATTCAGGCTTTCTGAGAGAAGTCCCCACTGATCAGCCCTGAAACAGCAAAGGCAGCAGAAACAGGAGGACATCCCTGTCCCAGTCACAGCGTCCACTCTAAATACTGTTTCCTTTTTCCAGTTTAATGTTTCATATAAAACTTGAATCTTTTTCCTTCCCGTCATCCTGATCAGTGGACAGTTGGTGTGTCTTTAATATTACTGGCTGGTAATCATGTTTCTGTCATTAAATAACACAAAACATGACTTTTAACCCTTAACTCGCCTTTTTTAGGACACTTTCTGTCTTGTTGACGTGAAGAGTAAAAACCCTGCCTGATAAACTTTTATTCTTCTTGGTGCTGTAGGTGATCAAGCATGTAGTTTTCACATATAATAACATTTCTCCACTTTATGACAATTTATAGACAAAAAAAAAGTAAATGACTGTCCTCCCATAAAAGGGACTAAGGACTAATCTGAAGTTTGGGTTCTGTTAATGTCTTTAAAAATCAAGAATAACTGCAGCAGTTTGATTTAAGCACAGCTTTAAAACAAATGTGCCTGATATGAAGTCAGGTCATAACTCTGAGTCCTTCCAACAGCTTTTAATAATCATTAAAGAAAATTCTATGAAAGATGAGTTTAAAGTTTGCATTATTAAAGTTTGCTGCAGGAAGCAAATCAAACATCCTGAAAATGTGTTTGTAATTTGTCTCAATTTAAAGGTTTGAGAAAAGTCCCAAAAAGTTGAATCTGTTCATCTGGACGTGGCGTTTTTTAGTGGGAGAAACGTTTCGTTTACCAACTGGTAACTTCTTCAGTCGAGACTGAAGAAGCTACCAGTTGGTAAGTCGAGACTGAAGAAGCTACCAGTTGGTAAGTCGAGACTGAAGAAGTTACCAGTTGGTAAACGAAACGTTTCTCCCACTAAAAAACGCCACGTCCAGATGAACAGATTCAACTTTTTGGGATTCTTTTACCTGGATTATTGAGCATGCATCAAGAGTTTGAGAAAAGTTTTTAGTAAAGTTAAACTTTTTAAAGTTTTTAGTTTGTAATGTATGTGAGCTGTGATGAACATGCTGTGAGAGGACACAGGTTAGTTCTTTGCTGTTGGAGAATATCTGGCTGGTTTCTGTGCTGATAAAACCATGAAACACTTTAATGATAGTGACACAGTGAGTGGACCCTCCTGAAGCTGCGTTTGGTTTAGATTCAGTGATCTGATGATTAAGTAAACCTGCTCAGGCTCGTGTTACCATCACTGTTGACTTTTTCAGTATTAAACTAAAGTGAACAGAACCAGAATAAAACGAGAGGACTCTGCAGGAAAGAGTCTGTGAGGTTTTCAATGACTCACAGAAACTTCGGACTGCTCCTTTAACTCCTTCAGGAGCCGTGTTGGTTGTGAGAAAGTCGTTGTTGAGCGATGCACGCTCATAAAACAGGAATGTCTGTTATAATAACGTGCATGTTCTCGTTCTTTAACCCCTTAAGCCCCGAGCTATTTGTTGAAATTTCCACCTCTAAAAATACCCTGGATCGGCTCGGTAACGGCTCCACAGCTGCCAGGCCTAAATAAACAACCTTGGATCTGCAGATCAGAGGCAGCTGGAGGAGTTTGGAGCACAATCAGCCTCTGAGTCTCCATCATCAGCCCGAGGGAGGCCTCCATAAAACAATGAGGCAGCGACACTGAAACTCTCAGCAGGTTTAAAGCAGCAACAATGAGATGGAAGCAGTGTGAGCAGGTTTGGTTTGATGGAGACCTGCTCAGCGTTTCCTGATGACATCACATTAAAGATGTAAATAATCACACAAACATCTGTAACTGTTTTCCAGCTGTTTTTTCTGCTGTCGCTACAAGCTGATGTCAGCTCGTCGCAGATGTCCTTATTTGGTCGTCTTAAAGGCACAGTACACCCGCAAAGTCAAACACAGTCTTCTTGGTATAAAAACATGTGCAGCCTGTCCTGAAACAGCCTCTGAGATGTTTTACTCACTGCGTTACCGTCATGTTTGAACTCCAGCTGCTGTTCGCTGGATTTCCCTCAGCTGTAACAGGTTTATGTAGCTTTGATCCAAAGACTGAATCCTCCGTTATGTCCATGGACAGATGTGAGCAGATGTGGGCAAACTGAGCTGTGCTTGTTCTACTACAGCCATTTTATTCTATTTTAAATTTATGGAGCTGCTTCACTTCATAAAGCCACTTTACTGCATTTTATACAGTTTTTTATTCTTTTATTTTAATTATTTAGATTTTTACTCATTGAGCACTTTTATTTTATTTGACTTTATTTTTTCTATTTAACTGAGCTCCTTTTTAGCTTATTGAGCTGATTTGTTCTGTCATATTTATTATTAGTATTATTTTATTGAACTCCTCTGCTGTATTGAAGCTGTTTTGTTGTAGGTTGTGTTTAATGTTTTGGCTGCTGTAACACAGGAACCACATGTCTCTGGGCCCTGGGGCCAATGGGAGCTCCTCACCTTCAGATTTTTTAATGTTTGTTATTGTGTTTTAAATATCGGAGTAAATGGATTCTGAAAGTGCAGCAGGATTATAAAACTGTTAGTGGATTAAATCACCTGACTTCACAGGAGGTCACACCTCTGAGATGAGTGATGGTGGTGGAGCAGCATGCACAGACCGGCTCAGATGGAGGTCGGATGGTCCCTCTGATGCCTCCTGTGGAGGAAAAGTTGCCTGATGCTGGATCACATTCAGCATTTTCCTAACATACACAGTTTAGACTCCTGAGGGCGCCTGACGAGGAGAACGCTCCTTTCTCCAAATGTTCAGGATGTCAGAAATGAACTCAGGATACTTACAGACGTTTAATGTGAACCTCCACAGATTCACTTTGATAGGAGAGCTCCAGATTATTTTTTACCATCGGCAACATGAAACTGAGGACATTCTCATCTGTTTGACTCTTTGTATTTAAATCAAAGGCAGTGGTGACCTTCAGAGCTAAGCTGTCGCTCTCACCTCTGCAGATGACACCAAACCAGCCCTCAGATTACAAACTGAGCATGCAGTTAAAACACGAAACACCACAATCAGCATTTCAACTCCAGAGTGCTGAACGAGCCAATCACAGAGAGGAGAGGGTGAAGACGAAATGCACTCCAGGATCTTCAGTGTTTAAAACTCTGAGCAGAAAGCTGCAGTTATTTCCCTTTTTGTTGACTCTGTGAGGTCATAGATCCTTTTTCTTTCTCCAGAGAAGAAAAGAAGAATTTGTTTTTTGCTTTTCACTTTTCACTGCAGTGTGTGTCTGACTGTGCAGCTGTGTAACCTAACAGAACAGCAGTAACTGAACATGTCTTTCTTTTTTATGTAAAAATAAAAAAGCAGGACTGAGCGAGTTAAAGGACATCAACACCGATGTAAACACACCGGATTTTTAGCAAAGCTGCTGATTTCCTTCTGTGGACCCTGAGCAGCTCTCATCAAACACAGATGTCCAGCAAACCAAACATCGTGCTGAGGTCAGACTCACAGCTCTGGTTAGTTTAGGATGAGTCTCAGGGACGTGTCGAGCGCTCCGTTATTCCCACTGGAAAACTATCCCAGTGTCAAACATGGTGCAGCCGTCAGTCCTCAGCCTCACAGCAGTTTGTGAAATAGTCACGACCTTTGAACTGTGAGTTCATGTTTCTGGACACGGCTTTTCATCAGTCCGTGTACACAAAATGATATTTTCCACTTTTAAAGGGTGAAAAAAACACGTTTGGAGGTTGGAAGGGTTGATGGTGCTAAAGTGCTCACACCAGAGACCCGAGAGTCGCACAGGTCACAGATTTACACACGAGTTTTTAATATGTTATTGATTTTAAATATGTGACTCAGTCAGAGTTTCCCCCTGAGAACCTGAATCCTCACATTACATTTTCACTTGCTATCTCATTGTATGAGATAGCAAGCATTATATGAGGACACACTTAAGTATGTAACAGCGATGTAACAAAGTAACTACTTCCTGTTTAAAGAGGAAGTTTAGTTTATGTATTCATCACAAACAGCTCCTGAATAAGAGCTCAGATCTCAGGAGGTTAAAGAGACCGGAGCTAAAACAGCTCGTTTCAGAGCGAGGATGAGCTGAGGCTCAGCGTCAGATAAATAAAGATCGATTTTGAACTGACAAACGAAGATACTGAAGCTGAAAACCTCAGTGAGATAAAACCAGAGAGCTGATAATAAACAGATCTTTTAAAGAGAAGAAAACTGGGCTCTAATGGTCCTGATATAAAGCATCAGGGCTTCCTGCAGTGAGGTGGAGGAGGAGGAGGAGGAGGATTAGGGACTCAGAAACTCATTTCAGTGTTGCTGTTTGAGGATGTTTGAGCTGCTGCTGGTTAAACCTCACACTGTTTATGTGGTTTAAGGTTTCCCATTATTTCCTGGATCCGAGACACTGAAGATCATCATCATCATCAATCATCAGTGAGAGAAGGAAAACTTCCAACTCAGTGTGTGTTCAGCCAAGAAAAGGAAAGAAAAATCAAAGTGACGTCAGCTTTTGTTTCCTACAGTAAAAACATAAAGCATCCTTTAATAATCCAGCTGCTAACATGAAGACAGATCAGAGCCTCTGCTTCAGCTTCTCCTGTATTTAATCTAATAAACCTGCACTGAGTCCTTTTTTTCCTCTTACTGTCAGGTTTACGGAGTCACATGACCCTCTTTGGAAGTCTGTGCATGTGAACGCGAAGGCTGACAGTCAATCCACATTAAATGTAAGTATAAATAAATATTCAGCTACTGTTATTGTTTTAGGTTTTAGAATCATATCTTATTTTATTCACTGTTGTTTATTAATAAACAAATTCATTAAAATCATTAGTATTATTTATGTTTTATGGTATAGTTTATTGGTTAGGCCTCCTTTAAGGCCATACATGAGATATTTGTTTATCTTTTTATTTACTTATTTATTTGACCAACTGATTTTCTATACATTAGAAATTTTATTTATTTATTTATTTATTTTATTTTATTTTATTTTATTTTATTTTATTAACTGGGCTTCCATACATAAATTATTATTTATTTATTATTTATTTATTTAAGATTATACGTTATAAAAGTTGCAATTCTATTCATATGACCTCCATTTTCCTGTATTTATTTTTTTATATATCTTTTCATAACTGGGCTTCCATACATGTGACAGTAAACAGTTTAATAAACTGAGCTTCATTTTGTGGTTTTTTTCTCTGTGATAATAAAACATGCCGTCTCAGGCTCCTCGCCTCCCGTGACCTTTGACCCTCAGCGTTTATTTGGCTGTTTTGCTGCTCGTACATTAAGGAAGGATGAAGTAAACACATGAGCTCACAGCAGCTTCAAACGCTCGGCTGCTGTTTGTTGTTGCAGAGAAATTAAACACCCACGATGCACCAGGGCGGGGAGCCGGGCAGGCGGAGGGTTTGAATCCCCACATGACCCAAATGTGCCGAGCGTCGGGATGTTTGTGACCTGACCAAATTCATCCTCGGAGGCCACGGCGTGCTGAAACACAAAGAAACAGTCACAGAGCTCAGACCCGTGTGTGACAGGGCAGCGGTGTCAAACATGAAGTCGGGGGGCCAGAACCGGCCATCCAAAGGATCCAATCCAGCCGACTGGACTAAACCAGTCACATGACCTTTTTTGTGGGAAGTAATAAAACTAATGAAACTCCAGTTTTTCAGTGCTATTCGTTTGTGGCGACGCTCGCTTCAGGACAGAGTTCCTATAAATATAAACCAGCTGTGTGAATCACAGAGATGGAAAATATTTATTTGATTTAGTTTCAGAAACTTTACACTGAAGGTTTGGGGTCTTTCTGCTGTGGTCTCAGATTTATTGTTGAAACAGAGTTTATTTCTTCATTTGCTGTTTTATAAATTGGTTGCTGATTAAATGAGAAAAATGATTTTAAAAAGGATTTCTTCTGTTGTTTGACTCATTTTTCAGGCAGTGGGATAATGGATGTCTAACCTTTAAAATCTTGGATCTGGTGATCGTTCTCTGAAAGAGAATCTGTTTCCTCCTGACGGATTTAATCAGATTTATTTTCTGGGCACATATGAGCTTCCATACAGCGCCTAAAACAAGCTCAGTTTCTTTTGCATTTTTCTGGATCAGATTTCTCTCTTTTTTTTTTCTTTTTTTTTTTGCCTGAGACATGAACCAGCTCCAGAAACTTGTCCCAGAGGGGAACTGATGACTATCTGAGGAGTGAAGCTGAACTCTGTGCTGTTTGTTTGCTGCCTGTCCGGCTCTGAGAGTCCTGCAGGAAGCTTCAGTCAGCTGTTATTATCCCTGCAGCTCAATAACAGCGAAGTGACGCCCCAATGAGGCCACTTATTTTAGCTCCAGGAGGTTTCCTGACTCCATCCTCTGAGGCTCGGACAGCGTTGGTATAATTAAACCTCAGTTCATGATGATTTTATCTGATCAATAATGACAGATTCAGAGTTTAATAAGAAAAGAAACACAGTGAGAGAGAAAACAAGATTTAAATGTCAAACTGATAAGAAACCAGGTCTTAATTATGACCTTAAAGTCAAAATTATTAGAAAACAAGAAAAAAAATGACTTTACCTAATTTAAACTGACTCCAGTTCAGTCACTCAGCCTGTAGATTTGTATTAATGTTTGAATTTGTTAAAGGAAAAATTTGTTTTAAAAACATTTTTTGTAAGATACTGAATTAAAAATGTGGCCCAATACAAAATAATAAAACCATGAAAATAGTAAAGATCTGAAATTTGACCCATCTGCTTTTAATTTAGCAGGAAAGCAACTTTAATAAAGTCTAATTACATTTAATTGATCATTTAAATGATTTTGATGATTGTTGTAATGCTGATAATCTCTCTATCAGGATTATGTTTTATTAGACTGACTTTCTTAAAGTTTAATTCAGCTTCAATTGAAATATTTTATATGAACTGTTTTACTGTTTAATCGCTCTCATTGGTTTTTCAGATTAAAGCCACAAATAATCAGTAAATGATCACTTTTATATACTTTGAATTTGTTTTCCTTTGTTGGTTTTAAGTTATTTGTTTGTATGTCTGCTGGGTTAAAATTCTTAAATAAACTTAATCTTATTAAATATTGAAGATTAAATATGGAAAAACAATTAAAATGAGACTTATGGAGTCGAGTTAATGTTTTTAATAATTTAAACCTGGTGTTAAAGTTTAAACCAAAGTTTCTTATAAGTAAAAAGAAAAAGGTTTTCTTACATTTCTTGAGATGTACTCACTTAAAAAAACATTATTTTATTCTTTGGCTTTTAAGACAGAATTTTAAAGTGTTTTTTAAATTATTATTATTTTATTTATTTACATTTTTAAAGCTTTTTTCTTTAATTTAAACAAAACTTTGGCTGGTTGTATGTAGGGTTTAAAAGTATGTATAAATTAAATTAAAAAGTCAAAAATGTAAATGAGTTAAATGTCAAAATGTCATTTTGTATTTAACAAAAACAAATCACAAGATAAAAATGACGTCATTTGAGTCTTTGAAGGTTTTTTTATTCTTTTGTTTTTATCTTGGCAGAAATAAACTTCCATACATCCCTCACTCTGTGAAGAACCCTCTGATTTCTGCTGCTCAGTTAAAATCTCATCGTGGACGTGCAGAGAGAGCCGTCTCTCCGTCCAATCACAGCGCAGCGTTTCCACTGAGTGAGGACGGTTTCTCCTCGCTGTGGTGGTTTTATGAGTCTGATAAATGATGTTTGACTTCAGCAGAAACGTGAAATGAGCCGTGACATGAAGCTCTGTGGAAAACAAAGACCAGCGGCTCACAGCTGGAGGTCAGAGATGTGTTTGATATCATCAGACCTCATTTATGAGTTTCATCTCAGTCAAATGTTTCAGATTCATTAAAAAAATCAGTTTTAAAGCTTTTTAAGGACTTTTTCTCTCATCAGACACTAAACTGGAGAAATGATGGAGTGAACGTCTTCACTCAGAGAGCCGTTTATCTGTTTTTAATAAGGCTGAGGAATATGACCAGGATACGACATCAGACTAACATTCATACTTTTATTCCCTCTTGGATGGATTATTGTGATGATCTAACGATCAATAAATCAATCAATAGACCTGTAATGTTCACATTAAAGCAGTGGTTTTAATGACTGCACAGGCTGCCTGTTTGGTTTAGAAGTTACTGTATTTGAAGATTTTACTTTTAAAGCCTTTCATAGCTCCAAAATAAACCAATCATGGCTCAGCCTGAGAGCCTCAGACAGGAAGCTGCTGCCTGAAGGTGACCGAGTGTTTCCTGTTAGGAACGAGCGTCCTGGGGAGCTCCGTCACTTTCTTCTTTAAATCCTGTTGGGCTCATTTTCATTTTCATGTGCTCATAGAGTTTATTACAGTCATCTTTAGCTCACGTCCGTGTGAGATTTTCATTAAAAAATGAAGAGTGAAGCCTTCTGATTGGCCAGTTTTCCTGGAACATTTCTGTCTTTACAAACAAACCTCAGATTTAAAAACCTGCTCTGATGAAACCGCTCCCTCCCTCTGAGAAGAAACATATTCTGTTCTCATAATAATAAACTTAAAGTTTAAGAATAAATCATAGAAACTAATCTGAGATGAGTTTAAACCAGACTCAGTGTAACGTCAGAATAAAACAACATAAAACACACATTTAAAAATAGTTCTCTGTTCTGGCTTTAATCAGGATGTCATTGGTTTATTCATCCCTAACAAACATCTGGATGTTCAATAATCGTCTTTTCTCGACGTCGAGTTTTGGTTTAAACGTGAAGCTGTGCTGATGTTGGAGAGAAAGTTTGTGTTCACTGATCAGGTTCCTTCAGCTGTTTCCCACAGCAGATGGTTCCAGATGTTCCTGATGTGACTCCAGCTCGTGACCCTCTGAGGTTTACGTCTCCTCCCAGAGTCAAACCGGAGATCTTTCACATTGTGTTACCGCTGTGCCACAGAGCCACTGTGATATCAGTATGAAATAAATAAAAGTGCACCTCGACCCCCTGACCTCTCATCCTGCTGATGCGCCGAGTTCACCTGGAAACACATGAGGCAGAATTTAAATGGAGAAAAAGATTAAAGGTCTAAAAGTGTTGTTCATGTTTTAAAAAGAAGCTAAAAAACAAACATGTCGGCGTTTCATTTCTTCGTGGCAATAATCTGACCCTCAGTTCTAACTTTGTCCTCCGTCTGCGGTTTTACCGTCACACCACAGTTCGGAGCGGAGGACGTCATGTTTGACTGAATGAAAGTGTTAATAAACTGCATCCAGTGAAGCTCAGTCTGGATCAACCTTCAGTAAAAGTGTCTGAGTCTGACAGTCTGGATGTGGGCGTGTCTCCAGGTGAACCCTGTGACCTTTAACCTCCCGCTCTGCAGCGACTCACCTCAGACCGCTGAGGAGGACGTCCACAGTTTGTCGCTGAGTGGCTGTTAACATGTCAGCGCTAAGTGCAGCCCCACCCCCGCCCACCCCCCCATCCACGCCGTGACCCGGAGTTAATAACTGCCCTGGATAAAAATGGCAGCATGTCCCTTTAAGTTTCAGCCGTACATTCCTGAGATTACAGCGAGAAACACAAACTTCATCAGCAGTGTTTCAGCTCCCAGATGGTCTCATGTTTAGAGTTTTAATTATGGACGATTTCCTGATGAATTCTGGGAAAAACAGCGGGGACGACAGCAGCCTGCTGGCAGATCAGGGGTCTGCTGGGTAAATGTATGGGCCTGATCACCTCTGACAACATCTGAATGTGATCAGCTGGAAGCAAAGAAGCTGTAAAGGGTTAAATAATGAAGCAGAAGACAGTATTCAGGCCTCTCGCTGGAAAACTCCTTCCTCCTCCTCCTCCTCCTCCTCCTCCTCCTCTGCTCCATCCATCAGCTGAAACTCACCAGCTGTACAACCGGCCGCCGCGCGCCGCCGTAACTCGGCTCCAGCTGGAGCGGAGGAGGACAAACTGCTCCCGAGAGGAAACCTGACAAACGGCTCTGAAAGCAGAGTTTACTCAGAGGACGGCGCCTCGTGGAGCTGCTGCAGGTCTGAACCGCGATGGAGGCGCAGAGAACGAGTCAAACTGAGTCAGCTGACTTTAACAAACCTGAAAAGACAAAATGTTCACCTTAAAATCAAAAAGCATCAGCGTGTAAAATCAGCAGAGACCCCCTGATGTGCTGATGGAGGTTAAATCAGACAGGAAGCAGGAAACCCTGCAGTGTAAAACATTTATCATCACTTTGTAGGATTAACTTCCTCTTCAGTGTGTTACAGGTGATCAAACAAGTGAAGCTTCAGAAAGAAACGACCTGTTCTCAATCACAGAGCATCAAATACAGATGTTCTGTCACAGCTTTAAACGCACTGATGAGCATCTCTGTTCAGCGTGTTCACTGTTTCAACCCAAACCCAAAATCTGAATCTAACCGAGAACTTTTTAGTGTCTAAACCCACAAAAAGAGTCAAAGGGAAAGCAAACAGTCCCAAAGAACCAGCAACAAGTGGAGAAAGGACCCCAGAGATATTCACATGCCGAGTACCTGAATACAGGCTGTCAGACCCTGATATTCAAACACCTGTGCATAAAGGTGAGACGCACGCAGCACCTGACAGAATCACGACATTTCATAACTAAAGAGCGGGGACAGTATAAAAGACGGACACACCATCCGAGCCGTCACTCAAGTCCCCATCTGAAGTCTGAAGACGAGCATTTCCCCATCTGACTGTGAAACCACGCAGCTAATCCTCCTCTCTGACACTTAAGGGGCGTCCGCACAGGAAGTGACTCACTCATCAAACATCGATTTGTCACTGATGGTCCATTTTGTCCCCTAGGTAACCCTCTAATGGATTTATCGCCCTATCACATGTCAGTCAGCGGTATGTTTCCCTCTTATTGGTGGTCGCTTCAGTTGTTCTCCTCAAAGTTGAAGTCAGTGAATGTTACTGACTTTCTGCAGTCTCTGGTTGCCGCTGTCACTTCCTGTGTGGACGCCGCTTTAGAATGACAATAATTTATAAAATGGACTTCACGTTTTCTACAGCATGAGTGACTGAGACTGTAAACTCAGCAGGAAAGTGTTTACAGAGGGATGAGTTCTCATAGACGTCTGTATGATCAGAAGTCTTGTAGCAGCCACAGCTGTCGCCCTCTGCTGGCCCTTAAAAAGACTGCATTTATGACACTTTTATCATTCTGATAATCAAAAACATTTTGTCCAAAAAAGTTCGTTATGACCTCCAAAATATAGGGTAAGGTTAGGGTTTGTCCCTCTGATACAAGTCCAAAAGGAAAGAGTCTGGTCCTTTTTGGTGACATCACGGCTGCTGTGTCCATCTCTTATATACAGTCTGTAGTTCTGAGCAAATCAATCATCACTGAATATATTTTTTATAAACTGTTCTTTGTTCAAACACTTTGTGAACTTTGTGAAAGTAACTTTTACTCAGATATAAACGCTTCTTTTCCACATTGTTAATACATGAAGTTCTGTATACTGTGTGATGTATAGCAGCACAGTGTACAGAGACAGTGTGGAGCAGAAGGAGTCTGCACTGAGCTCAGACAGATTTTTTCCATAAGCCTGCTGTCATGATGACATGAACACAGACAGTAATTATGTTGTTCCAGACTGTCTGATTTAAATTCTGCTCATGAAAACAGCAGCATCAGGTCCTACAGCAAAACAAAGCCATTAAACTCATCACCACCAGGAACATTCAGGTATTTAAATAAATAATCTCTCTCTCATCTGCCTACCTTTGTTTCTCATCTTAAAGAAAACAGGGATGATTTCCTGTTATCATTCAAACAAAGCAATAGCAGGTCTGAAGAGTGATGGAGGTTTGATCTGTCCTGGGTTTGACCTTCTGCTCTGATTCTTCATCAGAGGCTGGCAGGCTGAAGACGTTTTGGCCTAAAAACACTGAAGATCGACTTCTTTTCATACTTTCTGTCTCTGCTAAACATCAGTGTTAACACAAAAATGCAAATTACTAAGTATTTACTACAGATATATTCCAGGCTCTGAGGTGTCTGAGATGAAGCATTTGTTTAATTAACTGTGGCATAAATAAAGTAAAAGTCACCTTAATAACAACTGTGAGAAATAGCTAATTAAACCAGTATAATAGTTATAGATCAGCTTGCTGCCACCTCATACTAATCAAACATTAAAACTAACTAAAGTGCAGAATTATAAGCATGAAGCTTAAAGGCTCATAAATATTATTAAGCAAAACTCTGCCATAAAAAAATGGTTCTCACTTCGTGTTTGAACCTAACTTCAGGCTGTTTGGGAAAACTTTATTTCCACAGCACTTTAAAAGATGGACATTATCATAAAGTCTTCCACTGGTTTCTGGAGTCCTGTTTTGAAGCCAACGTTTCAGATGTGATGAAGAAGCACAGGTCTGATTGTGACACCGCTCGCTCATTGACTAATGATATAACACAGCTGACCCTCCATTCTGAAGCATAGACTGACCAATATTTACAAAACAGATTAAATTTTTTATTCAGAAACGACTGAACTCATAAACTCAGCAGGAAAGTGTTCACAGAGGTCAAGACAGGAAGACGTTTTCTCACAGACTTCTGTACAAGTTTCTCACAGACGTCACGCTCACATTGCTCGAGAGTTGTCTGACACATTGGACATGATATGACCACCAGTTGCTGGGAAACATGTGTATTCCCCAGCAGTGTTAGGATCCGGGCTGGCTGGGCGTGGCCGCGGTGCTCGGGGTTTCCCCGTGCAGCTGACGGTGTTTGGCTTCATTAAGCTGGTGTATTTAAGGAGCAGCGTGGCAGCTGTTCTCCGTTTTACCTCCAGAAGAACAGTACCTGCCAGGATCCCCCAGTCCGAACCAACACGTTTCACCAGTCAGCAAACTATTTACCTGGATGTCTTGATGCATGCTCAATAATCCAGGTAAGGAAATCCCAGAAAGCTGAATCTGTTCTGGATTTCTCCTTACCACCTGCCTGCCCTTTCTCCTTCGTCTCAGCCACCTGCCTACAATATCTTGCCCCCTACTCCAGTAAAAAGTGTGACAAATCCCTCGTGTGCCACATGCTAGCAGATTGCTGTGGTAGTCTGTAGTTTGCATGGAAGATGCCGACTTCTCTGTAAACATTTGCTAACTAACCAATAAGCAGTAGTGAAGCTTGGAAAAGTGTGACGCAAACTGGGAGCAAAGACCATTCATTTCAGATTTCATCAACCAGTCGGGGAATACACATGCTTCCCTAGCAACTGGTGGTTGCCGGGGGGGTCACTGACTGGTTTCTAGGCCTGTGTCACTCAGGCCTCATGGCTTTGTCCAACATAGCAAACAAGTTAGCATTATGTGGTTAGTGGTCACATGATGACAAAACCACAGCTATCGCCATATGATGGCGTTCAGATAGAACGCAGGTTTAAGGCACTTCAGGACTGGCTTCATCTTTCCAACCTGGAAACTCCGTCTATGTTTTATATTTAAAACTTGAAAAATGCTCCATATTGCACATAAACACCTAATTAATAACCACCCAGCTTTTCCTTTTTCTATAACGACACTTAAGGTGTTCTTAAAAATAATAAATAAATAAAATTCATTAAGTCACTTCAGTTTATTTGACCTGTGGCTGGGTTCTCCAGGAGGGTCAGCAACCTACGGATGGATGATGGATGGGTGGATGGATGATGAATGGATGATGGATGGATGGATGATGGATGGATGATGGGTGGATGGATGGATGGATGAATGGATGGATGATGGGTGGATGGATGGGTGGATGGATGGATGGATGGATGGATGGATGATGGGTGGATGGATGGATGATGGGTGGATGGATGGGTGGATGGATGGATGGATGAGGGATGGATGGATGGAATGGATGGATGGGTGGATGGATGGATGGATGATGGATGGAT
>VUQS01073428.1:0-11960 GCA_015108495.1 Heterochromis multidens
CTTTCCTTTTTGATAAAGTTTATAGTTAGGGCTGGATCAGGTGACCCTGAATCCTCCCTTAGTTACGCTGCAATAGGCTTAGGCTGCTGGGGGTTTGCCATGATACACTGAGCGTTTCTCCTTCTCTCACCTCTGTTCACTCACCTTGTGTTTATACACCACTCTGCATTTAATGAGTTATTATTAATCTCTGGCTCTCTTCCACAGCATGTCTTTGGCTTCCTCCTCTCACCCCCAACCGGTCGCGGCGGATGGCTGCCCCTCCCTGAGCCTGGTTCCACCGGAGGTTTCTTCCTGTTAAAAGGGAGTTTTTCCTTCCCACTGTTGCCAAGTGCTTGCTCATAGGGGGTCATCTGATTGTTGGGGTTTTCTCTGTATTATTGTAGGGTCTTTACCTTACAATATAAAGCGCCTTGGGGCGACTTTTGTGATTTGGCGCTATATAAATAAAATTGAATTGCCCTCAGCCAGGAGGGGGAAGTCAGCTGGTCCTGGCCCGAGGAGGTGATTTCTTGGCTCCCTCCCGGCACCACCGCCTGCAGAGGAGCACTACATGTGACCCACTGACCCTTTTCTCTCTGCTGTCTCTCCCCAGGTCCCTGCAGCTACAGGCGCTGCAACCAGCTCACCAGGCTCGTACAGTAGTCGGGGCAGGAGAGGTGCAGGCGGCCGCGTCACTTTTGCCGGGAGTGTCTGCTTATGGAGGCTGGGCAGGTGTTCCGTGTCACTGGCTTCACAACACCTTCCCCTGGTCCGGGAGGGACATGCAGTGTTCCAGTGAAATGGCAAGGGGGTACACGCCAGACTATGGTCCCTTTGAGTTATTGTTTGGCAGGAAGCCGCGGTGGGTGTTGGACCTAATTAAAGAAAACTGGGAGGAAGGCCCGAGCCCAGTTAAGAGTGAAATTCAGTATGTCCTGGACCTGAGAGAAAAGCTACACGTTAGGGAGGTTATCGCAGGAAAATCTGCTCCAGGCCCAGGAATGTCAGCAGCGCCTGTACAACAGAGGGGCTAGGCTCAGACAATTTTTAGTGCTTATATCGCTCCCTTCATCCAGTTCAAAGTTACTCGCCAAGTGGCAAGACCCTTCGTGGTCAAACGACGAGCGGGGGACGTTGACTATGAAGTGTTGCAGTCTGACAGGAAGGAGCCACACAGATATATCACTTCAACCTCCTAAAAGCATGGAGACAGGCTGAAACTGCTTCTCTGGTGAGCCTGGTTAAGGATAGAGATGAGTTGGGGCCTGAGGTGCCTCTATCCTTTGTGATAACTATCTTACACCAGCAAAGAAAGCGGATGTTGCAGCGTTGCAACAACAGTTTGCAGATGTGCTCTCCCCCCTGCCTGGTCGCACCACTCTCATAGAACACCATTTTGAGATGTGCCTTGGTGTGAAGGTGTGTTCACGGCCCTATCAGTTACCGGAACACAAAAGACAAATTGTTCAAAAGGAATTGGTGGCTATGCTGGAGATGGGAGTAACAAAAGAATCCCACAGTGTGTGGTGTAGCCCCATAGTTCTTGTAGTGAAGAAAGATGGGGCCGGTTCTGTGTGGACTACCGCAGTGAATGAAGTGTCACGATGATGCTGATCCCGTCCCCTGGATCGACGAGCTCCTGGCACTGCTCGTTTTTTCACAACACTGGATTTGAACAAGGGCTACTAGCAGATTCTTGTGTCTCCAGAGTCTAAGGAAAAAACTGCCTTCTCCACTCCGTACGGATTGTACCAATTCATCACACTTCTGTTCAGCTTGTTCGGAGCCCCGGCCACCTTTCAGCGTCTCATGGACTGGGTGCTGCGTCCGTACGCTGCATATGCTGCCGCCTACCTGGATGATGTCATCATCCACAGTGACACCTGGGCAGAGCATATGCAATGGGTGGCCGCAGTCCTGGAGTCCCTGAGGCAGGCGGGGCTCACAGCCAATCCAAGGAAGTGTGTGGTTGGACGGAGGGAGGCAGTGCCAGGGGAGGCTGGTTATAAGGCCGTTTATCGTGCCTCCCCTAGTTCAGTAGCGTGCTGGAACCTGGCGGGGAGAGAATGATGAGAGCTAAGGCTGAGCTGTGTGGTGGCGCTGGAGCTGGAGCTGACACTAGCAGTGACATGGGAACTCGTGTCAAAAAGAACTCACTGTAAATAAACTTGCACTAAAATCACAAAGAGTCTCTGTGTGTCCGCTGTGCTGGAATAGTAACCAAGCAGTGTTAAAATGTAGTTTTCTGTCAAAGCCAAAGGACGCCACTGGAAATTGGCAAAAGAGCCACAGTTTGAGAACCCCAGATTAGACAGTAAAACGTAATAAAATGGCTGCTATGCAAAAATTACATTTTAACATACCAGAATAAACATGGCAAACTTAATATATTGGATCTTATATTGGAAGAAACAGCCTGAGGTATAACTGACCACAAACAACTTGGGGAGAGTGTTCTTATGACAACCTTTTTAGATAGAATCACAATTTTTCTCACATATCCTGCTGAACTAGTTGTGCGCATGTGGATATAAAGCCTGTCAGTCAACCCAAAGCTAAAGGGCCCAACTCACAAATCTCTGCATCCACTTTTGATTGAGGTTTTTCTGAAAATTCTAGCATTACATGGCAATTTGTATCTCTGCCATTTTGCACTTTTGCTTTACATTTATTTTAACAAGCTTCCAAGAAGCATATTGTTGTATTTGTCTCACAACCTTCCTTATTCATGTGGAGCAGGGAAGTATATTTCAAAATTTAAGACTGTCGGCTTGCCTTCTGTAACAAACAACTAACGCAACCACTCTTATACATTTACCTGGAAAATAATAGTTGCACCATGTCAACCAGTGTATGTTCAGCTGACTTCCTTAAGAGCTCTGCAAACACAGGAGACAGACAGTAGAACCAAACATTGTGAAATAGAGAAGACTCTTCTTGGTGGAGTTTGTCTTCCAGTGGAGGCTAAATAAAGAAGAACACAGCTTTAAAGATAATACATCTTGATATTTTATGTCAAGGACAGGACTGGAGCACTGAAACCTAACAGAAGATGGCGCTACAGCTAAAAAATAGGTCATTAAACAAAATAAATAAGATGTGATAAATGCCTTCATCAGTATTAGGCTAATCCCACACAGACACTGCTGGTCCCGATAAACTGCTGAAAGTGTTTTTTCTTGTTAACACAGTAGTATTCAGTCCTCAGGTTCAGAACATTAAGCATTTAAGTTATTCTTCATTGTCAGTTTAACATTTCACAGTCATGAAATAGTAAAATAATTTAGAATTTAAAAAGGTGAAAAATACACACAAAGTCAAGTATTGTGCATCACAGGAGATTTCCTATACAGGCTGTGAAATACTGTGTTAGAGGAACTTCAGGATGATACCAGTAAAAGATGATCGAACAGTTTAAAATTACTCTTCCTAGAATTAAATATGATCATATCAGAATTTGATGAGCATTTGATGTGACTCACCACTTAGGCGCATCTCAAAGCAGATCCTGAAGCAGGACTGCATGATCTCACAAACAGACTCGTTAGTCAGATGGGCACCAACTGGTGTCAGCAACAAAGTCCTCAGAACCTGAAGCAGCAGCATAAAACTGTACTAAAATGCACAGTCTCATTCATAAAGTTCTAGGATGATGACACCGAAAATAATTCCTCCACAAAGACTAGAGCTGAGATTGAGGACTAGGTGGCTCTAAGATTACACAGAACATTATCAGGCTGAATCCGAATGAAACTTGGCAGAGAGATGGATACTGGCAGTAACAGTGGTTTTGCTAGACCAACAAACATGTCATACCTGTAGAATTTTCATAAGGACAACTTCATCACTGGCAGGGTCTGTTCCCACAAATCTAGCATGTGTGACTGCGTCCGCCATGTTCTCAATGGCCTCTGCTGCTGCCTCACGGTTAGCATCTGCCAACAGACAAGAAACACCCAATGTTCTCAGTAAGTCAGAAAATTCAAACTACTGTTGAAGGCAGCCTGGAAGAGAAACTGAGGTGAGATTTACATTCAGAAGAGAGGTTATTTACAATCTTTTTTTTTCATAATTGTTAAGATTTAAAATCTGAAACAGTAATATATAATTTTAAAAGTTACAGCTTTTAGATTTTTATAGAACTTAATCCTACTGGACAAAAATGTTAATGGAGAATCAAATTCAAGTTCTGCACTCTCAATTGCCCCATGGGGATAAATAAAGTTAGCTGAATCTCAATCTGAAAACAAGTAGGAATAGAAATGAATTAATGAAAATCAGAAAACATTGAATTTAATGCCTGTGTGATGAACAGAGTTGTAATTAAGGGTTTGAGTGGGACAAGATTTTCAAATTTCAAACTGGGCTGTAGTGGTCTGAAGTTTGGGAATGACTGATATAGCGCATCCCATAGTCATCTTTATTCAGTCACATGGCACCTATCCATGAATTTACTTACTGTAAAATAATTCTATAGAAATTAAAGAAGTTGATGATTTGTCACTAATAGAAACGTTAAAAGCTCTATTAGAGCTGATAATATCTGTAGCTGCCATGTCTGTATACCAGGTTCAAGGCAAGGTGGTTGGACTGATATGGTCTCCCCTCTTGACTCTGAGGGGCTCAGAATACCATAAACTGAAAAAGGAGACTGTATTAGGAAGCCTACTCATTTTCACTATGTGGTGTCAGTAAAAAGAGGAAGAGAGGTATATAAATATCTGTAAAATGTGGTAAAACACAGACAGTGTATAAAACATGAAGCCAGCCTCAAGGTGCCTTATGACTGCATGACTCCTCTGGCTTCAAAAAAATGTGCAGTTGTATAGAAGTCGATGAGAAACAGCTCATTGGCTTTTTTGATCTGCAAGCACTTTTCTGAGTTTATGGTATCCGTTGGTAGTTTCAGTTCTTACTGAATTACTTACTGTAAGAACTGGCATGTCTGCTTTGCTCTGCCATCACAAATGAAACTGACTTGTTCATGTTGTACTTGGTGCTGAGAAATGTTGGACACTTTCTAGGTAGTGTCAGAGCCTCAACATGGCATGTGAAAAAAAATGACATATGGCTACAATGGCAGAACACGAACATTTGCAATAGCATCACATGCAAGCTAGATACAGTTTTTTACAGTCTTACAGTTTTTATGCTGATGGTATTACCCTTGCAAATTCAATACACTGAGTTTGCATGGCATATTACTACCAAACAGAGCTATTACAAAATTAATTTGTGATGAATAAGCTTTGAAATTCATGTGCGTGTGTGTATTTTTTGTTGGTGAAAAACTCAGCTATCCATGGGAAGGACGTGATGGGGAGTGGAGGAAAGACAGGTGATCCATTTTACACATACACATTTTTTGTAATTTTGCCTCTGGACCCCACCAAAATGGATTTTAAATCAATCACTCAATATATGATTGAAGTGCAGACTTTCAGCTTTAATTCAAGGGGTTAAACTAAAGTTAACGGTTTAGGAATTAGAGCCATTTTATACACTATTTTATAATAGTGTATTTTTAAAATTAAGGAGTTTTTAATAATTGGATAATTAAATTATTAATTAAATTAAATTAATTAAATGATTAATTATTACATAATTATTTTCCAATCAATGACTGCCAGAAATTCAGTGGTAATATAAACAGTCTAAGTGAGCTATTATATCCAACAACTGGGGGCAATGATTGTTAGTGAAATCAACAACTATGAACACGTCCAAAACTAGATAAATCTAGCGCAATCTTTTGACATTGTCCTTCAAACCCTGGGATCTAGTGACCAGATGTGGCCCTCTGTTGGATGTTGGCTGGGAGAAACAGCCTACATCCACCGGCTCCTGTCAGAGCAATAGAAGCCGGTGTTTTTGAAATCTGAGCGGTTGACCAGCTATCTGCCTGGAGCCAGGCTGTTTTTCTTTCCTATCGCCTTCAGGAGCAGCAATTCATTAACTAATAAGCAGAGGGGTATAGGGAAGCAGGAGGAGAGAAAGCGAGAAAGGGATGGAAAGATCAGAACTATCTAACAAAAGCAAAAAGGCAGCCTGTCAACATTAAGACTCTATATACATATAAGTGACACACAACCTTTCAGAAAGTGATAACTAGATGATATATAATTAAAAGTTAAATCTAAGGAAGCTTCTCACTTATCACGTTTGGGGAATTTTGCTAATTGACAGATGGTGTGGAGAACAAGAGTCCATGTAGTTTATGAGTCAGAAGTTTTCTAATGGCTGAGAACTAGTTTAAGCATCATTAAGGCCAGGGAGATCAAGCAATGCTGACATCCCTCCAGAGTCAAGGGCGACAGCAAGCATGGAAGCTGTGTTGAAAACTTCCAACACCCAGACACAGAAACCGGAGCCACATGGGGATAAAGCAGAAAGTCAGAAGTGATATAAAACACTAATCCTTCTTTTGGCACAGAGTCTACACAAGCGGTGTCCAAAGGAGGGGTTTGGTGGGGGAATTTTTAAAATAACACTGAGGAAAGGAGAGGCTCAAGTGTTTGTGTGTGTGTGTTTGGGGTGTAGCATGGGTGCAAAGTCAACAGGGGGTTGAACCAGCTGCCACATGAAGCACTTCAAGTATATCAAACTCTGGTCCAAAAATAAATAAATAAATAAAAATCAGAGATGTGGCATGACAGAGTGGGCAGAAAGGCAGGAGTAACTGATTTTTAAGTCACTGATACACACAAAAAGCTCTCGAGCTGCACTCTGCATGAGAAATCAAAAAATGCTTGTTTTTTGCATGAACATGGAAAAAAATGAGTTTGTTGACCTGTTCATCTTCTGAATAACACAAGATCACCTTTTAGGCCAGGCTGCTCTGCTTACTGCTTTAGCTATAATCAGCATGCACACCAGTAAAACCACAGTGTGAATATAACTGAGATTTGGTTTTCTTCATAGGAAGTGGGTTGAATTAGAATTATGCATGCATATACATATTTATATATAAGAAACATGTCACATCCATGTTTTTTTTTTGTTTTTCCTTTTCTTTATTGGTTTTACTTTAAAAATGAAATTCACCAAATTCTCATGCTCATTATGTAGTACTTTCTTTCATTATAACAGCCAATTTATTCAAAAATAACAATTTATTCCACCCTTAAGAGCCAGGCAGGCTACAGCTGTACTCTAAGCTCATCTCTTCTGGCAGAGCCTGCACCCTAAGCCTCAGCTGAGCCTCACTCTGAGCCCTATGAGGTCTAGTAACCATGTGCCTGATAGCAGCACAGTGTGGGACTTTGCTGACTACAGGAGAAACAGAGAACAAAGAAGGGACAGAGGAAGAAAGATGAGCAGTGGGATGAGAGTGAAGAAAACAATTCTGGATATCTGTCAACAACAAGTCTTGGTTGTCTACTCACTCCATGCCAGTAGACCTCAGGCCACAGAGAAAGGAATTACTTCTCTCTAAATGAAATTAAAATGTGTGTGCATGTATGTATGGGTGTGGGTGTGTATGTGTGTGCGCCATACAGTCATGTGCACTTACACAAACTTAAATCAAAGATGTCTGGGGACTATTTGGCTTTACAGGACTTGTTGACAATGTTTTAAGAATCCAGTTGTCAAACTTGAGCCAAATACTGTGCTGATCTCTTTCGTTTTTGTGACATATTTGTCTGGCGCCTACATTGTTTTCCTGAATATGTGCATGCTTGTTCTCTTTCTGCACTTAAACAAGCATGTCATTGAGGAGCATCTGTCTGACTGCAAGCAGATTTAAAAAACATAATGATTTAAAAATAGGGCATCACAGGTAAACATAATGCTCAGTGAGGAATACCTATATCCAGAAGAGAGATATCCATAAAAGTATCCAACAAAAAGCGGTCACATTATCTCATTTCTCTGAAGCCAGTAGATGGCAGTGCGTGACTGGAACAGTGCTGTTTGAACATTCTATCCATTTATTTTCTCCTACTTGTTCTGCTACATAATTACATATACTTTAACTTCTAAGGATTAGGTTTTGTCTTAGCTGCCCTTGATGGGTGTTACAACCTTCACTTGCACCACCAGTGAATGGAACATTACAGAACAATTAAATTGAGCGCACAGTGCATCCGGAAAGTATTCAGTGCTTCACTTGTTCCACATTGTGTGATGTTACAGACTTATTCCAAAACTGAGAAAATTCATTCACCTCAAAATTCTACACACAATATCCCATAATGACAAAGTGAAAAAAGTTTGCTTGAGATCCTTGCAAATGTATTAAAAATAAAAAACACAAATATAACGTACATAGACTAAGTGTATTCACAGCCTTTGCTCAATACTTTGTTGAAGTCTTTTTAAGTATGACACTACAAGTTTGGCACACCTATTTTTGGGCAGTTTCTCCCATTCTTCTTTGCAGAACCTCTCAAGTGCCATCAGAATGGATGGGGAGGATTGGTGCATAGCCATTTTCAGATCTCTCCAGAGATGTTCAATCTAGTTCAAGTCTGGGCTCTGGCTGGGCCCACTCAAGGACATTCACAGAGTGGTCCCTAAGCCACTCCCTTTGTCATCTTGGCTGTGTGCTTAGGGTTGTTGTCCTGTTGGAAGATGAACCTTCACCCCAATCTGAAGTGCACAGCAGGTTATCATCGAGGATGACTCTTTACACTGCTGCATTCATCTTTCCCTTGACCCTGACTAGTCTACCAGTTCCTGCTGCCAAAAAACATCCCCATAGCATGATGCTGCCACCACCATGCTTCATTGTAGGGATGGTATTGGCCAGGTGATGAGCGGTGCCTGGTTTCCTCCAGAAATGACGCTTGGCATTCAGGCCAAAGAGCTCAATCTTTGTTTCATCAGACCAGAGAATTTTGTTTCTCATGGTCTGAGAGTCCTTCAGGGCTTCAGGCGAGCTGTCATGTGCCTTTTACTTCCATCTGGCCACTCTACCACACAGGCCTGATTGGTGGAATGCTGTAAAGTGCTGTGGTTGTCCTTCTGGAAGGTTATCCTCTCTCCATAGAGCAACGCTGGAGGTCTGTCAGAGTGACCATCGGATTCTTGGTTACCTCCCTGACTAAGGCCTTTCTACTCCGATCGCTCAGATTTGCTGGGCAGCCAGCTCTAGGAAGAGTCCTGGTGGTTCCAAACTTCTTCCATTTACAGATGATGGAGGCCACTGTGCTCATTAGGACATTCAATGCTGCAGAAATTTTTCTGTACCCCTCCCCAGATGTGTGCCTCGATACAATCCTATCTTGGAGGTCTACAGACAATTCCTTGGACTTCATGACTTGGTTTGTGCTCTGACATGGACTGTCAACCATGGGACCTTATATAGACAGGTGTGTGCCTTTCCAAATCATGTCCAATCAACTGAATTTACCACAGGTGGACTCTAATCAAGTTGTAAAAACATCTGACAGATGATCAGTGGAAACAGGATGCATCTGAGTGTCATGGCAAAGGCTGTGAATACTTATGTGCAGGTTATATTTTTGTTTTTTTATTTTTAATACATTCACAAAAATTCCAAGCAAATTTTTTTCACTTCATCATGATGTGGTATTGTGTGTAGAATTTTGAGGTTAAAGTGAATTTAATCCATTTTAGAATAAGACTCTAACCTGACAAAATGTGGAACAAGTGAACTGCTGTGAATACTTTCCAGATGCACTGTAATCAGTTCACAAAACACAAGCTTAGGATTGGAGCCTGATAACCGTTAGGTTCATTTGGTTTTCACTTGGCATCTATCCATCAATAACATCTCTATTCTATCTACAGCACTGCAACTTTGGTTTATGAAAATTAATTTCCATTGTTTGAATGACGCAGCATTCAAACAACAGAAATACACAAACACTAGACTAGAGGGAGCTTGACGGTCCTGCACAGTATCTTTGCTGTTCCTAGGACTGCGCTCTTCTGGACAGAGATCTTGGATGTCGTTCCTGGAATCTGACGGAGCCACTGGCACAGTTTGGGGGTTACCGCCACGAGTGCTCCGATTACCACGGGGAACACCTGCCACATCTTCTGTAGCTCCTCTCTCAGCCCTTGGTATTTCTCAAGCTTCTCGTTTTCAGTCTTGATGATGTTGCGATCGCTTGGTATTGCTACATGTATCACGATAGCCTTCTTCCTCTGCTTGTCCACCACTACTATGTCCGGTTGGTTAGCCATCACCAGTTTGTCTGTATCTGGAAGTCCCACAGGATCTTAGCTTGATTTTGTCTCAGCCACCTTTGGGGGCATATCCCACTTTGACCTTGGGACATCCAGGCCATACTCGGCACAGATGTTCCTGTATACTATGCCAGCCACTTGGAATTCCATGTATGCCCTGCCTGCTAGCATCTTGCACCCTGCTATTATATGTGGGCTTGTCTCAGGGGAATCGTTGCAAAGCCTGCACCTGGGGTCTTGACTGGTGTGGTAGACTCCAGCCTCTATCAATTGTGTGCTTAGTGCTTGTTCCTGTGTTTCCATGAATAGTGCCTCTGTGCCGTCTTTCAGTCCAGCTATGTCCAGCCATTGGTAGGATTTCTCGATATCAGCCACTTCTTCTATCTGCCGGTGGTACATACCCTGTAGGGGCCTATACTTCCATGATGGCTCCTGTTCTTGCTCCTCTTCTTTCTCTGGTTTCTGCTGCCTGAGATATTTACTAAGCACATGATCAGTCGTGGCCATCTTCCTGATATACTCATGGATGTTTGTTGTTTCATCCTGGATAGAGGTTCTGACACTCACTAGTCCTCGGCCTCCTTCCTTCCACTTTGCATATAATCTCAGGGTGCTAGATTTGGGGTGAAGCACTCCATGCATGATAAGGAGCTTTCTTGTCTTGATGTCAGTGGCTTCTATCTCCTCCTTTGGCCAGCTTATTAGCCCAGCAGGGTATCTGATGACTGGCAAGGCATAGGTGCTGATTGCCCGGATCTTGTTCTTCCCATTCTGCTGGCTCCTCAGGACTTGCCTTACTCTCTGCAGGTATCTGGTGGTTGCAGTTTTCCAACCAGCCTGTTATAGTACCTGTTTGCCTGTGGGATTCCAAGGTACTTAAGGCTATTCTCAATGTCTGCAGTGTTACCTTCTGGTAGTGCAATCCCCTCAGTTCCGACTACCTTCCCTCTCTTTGTTACCATCTGACTACACTTCTCCAGTCCGAATGACACTCCGATATCATTGCTGTAGGTCCTAGTGGTGTGACTTAGTGAATTGTTTAGTCCTGGCATACAGCTTGATGTCATCCATGTAGAGGAGTTGGCTGACATTTGCTCCATTCTGTAGTCGGAATCCATAGCCAGTCTTGTTAATGATGTGGCTCAGGGGTTCAGGCCTATGCAGAACAATAGTGGGGACAGAGCATCTCCTTGGTAAATCTTGCACTTGATAGTGACTTGTGCAATTAGCTTGAAGTTGACCTCTAGTGTTGTTTGCCACATCTTAGTCGCTATGACGCCTGACAGGAGCTTCCATGTGGTGCTAAGGCAGGTTATTGGCCGGTAGTTGGATGGGACTGGTCCTTTCTGGGGATCCCTGGGGATCAGGACTGTCCGGCCTTTGGTTAGCCATTCTGGGTGTGTCTCACCCATTAGCAGTTGGTTCATTTGTGGTGCCAGGTGCTCGTGGAGTGCAGTTAGGTGTGGATCAGGTCAGGGTCTGGTGCAACCCAACATGTAGTTACATTTCTCGGGAGGTGCACATCAGGTTACGTGGAAGGTTATGGCATAGGGTTAAAATGGGGTTCCGGTTACGTCATAAGTTACGACGTAGATTTCCAAAATTCCACTAGCCATGTACTAGCCATGATCTTTTCTGGTACAACTCAAGTACAACTGGTATGTTGAAGTAACAGTTGTACTTTAAATATGTATGTACATACATGCATACACACACACACTACTGGTCAAAAGTTTTAGAACACCCCAATTTTTCCAGTTATTTATTGTAATTCAAGTCATTCAAGTCCAATAAATAGCTTAAAATGGTACAAAAGTAAG
>VUQS01073435.1:0-10906 GCA_015108495.1 Heterochromis multidens
ATTTTATCAGTGAGAGCGCTCTCAGTGCTGCTGCTTATTTCTAAGGTGACGGCTGCACATTAGAGTCTGAAACTAGACACATTTAAACATTTAAGGTTTCTGTCCCACAGCCTGTAGGAGAGAAATCACTTTAGTTTGTCAGCAGATCAAAGTTACATTGAACAGCTGCAATTCCAGCAGAGTTAAAGAGACTCAGCAGCAGATCAGAATCATGTAGAACAACATTGTATAAATGTTCTAAATCACCACATTAATACACACACATTCAACAATGTGACGCACAGTTTGTGCTTCATTCAGTGGTTTTAGTATCACAGCTTAATAACAAGCTGCACTTATAAAACATATAAAACATATAAAACATGTTCACCTAGCAGAGAATTTATATTAAAACATGTTGTGAATTAAAGAATCAGAGAAAACGTGGCGCTCACAGCTGATTTAAAACTGAAACTCTGAACATAACCTGATCCTGACAGTGTTAGTTTGTATTCTCTCAGCTGCAGACTCAGTGATGTTTAAAGAGTAAAGATTAAATATAAAACAGAATTCAAACTGTACAGATTTGATCTGAGGTCAGCAGGTACAGTGTAGGTGTCCTGTTTTAGGATCAGATATTAAAGGAAGTCATTTAGCTCCTCCCACCAGCTCATGGCGATCCATTCAGAATCTCTATTAGAAAGAACACGTGAAATCATGTACTTTCTCTTTATTGAAAAATTATAAACCGCTCTAAACCCATGGTGTCAAACATACAGCCCGGGAGCCAGAACAAGCCCACCAAAGGGTCCGATGCGGGACCCTGGATGGCTTTGGAAAATGAGAAAGGAGGTTTGAGTCTGGGATGAATCAGGGTGTTAAGGACTGATCGGATAACGTTTGTATGGATAACAGAAGAGTTCCAGTAAAACCAAACAGGCGTTTCCCGTGAATTATCGGATCGTCTCTGAGCTGCAGGACTTCTGTGACGTCACAGATTTATTTCTGTGTGAGGTTTCTCTGAACTCGTCAGCTTTATAAATCGATGATTTATTAAATGTTCAGAATGAACTTTGATCCTGAAAGGACGTGTTGGGTTTTTTCTTTTAAAGCTTTTCAGGTAGTAGTTCACCTGTCTGCCTCAGGTAGGATCAGATGGGACTGAACTCTCCGGCACCCGTTATCTAGTTTTATTGCTGAGTCCAGGAGGAGGTTTTAGGTTTTCTCTCAGTTGTTGCGTTACGATGAACTCAGGTAAGACATCACCTGTGTGTTACAGGAATAGTGCGTCTCGTCAGCGTGAGCTGTGGCAGTCAGAACATCTGGGCCGTCGACAGCCGAGGAGTCGTTTACTTCAGAGTCGGGACGCAGCCGCTCAACCCGAGCATGATGCTGCCCGCCTGGATACAGATCGAACCACCTGTACAGGTAACACCAGCCTGTAGGTGAACAGGACGTCTGACTTCAGCAGGGTCACATTCAGGGATGTAAAAAGGTTTTCCACATTAGTATGAGTCTGAAGGAACAAAAACACATTTTAATAGATAAAAATACAGTTTGAAGGCACCAGAGATGGAAAAAATCATTTAATAAACATTATTTAAATAAAATCATTTGAAAAAACAATAAAAATAATTTAAAAACAGTAAAAATCATTTAAATAAGAATAAAAATCATTTAAATAAAATCATTAAAAAAACAATAAAAATCATTTAAATAAAAATAATTTTAAAAAACAAAAAATTATTTAAAAACAATAAAAATCATTTAAATAAAAATAATAATTTTAATAACAGTAAAAATAATTTAAATAAGAATAAAAATCATTTAAAAAAAACAAAAATCGTTTAAATAAAAATAATAATTTTTAAAAACAGTAAAAATCATTTTAAAAAAACGATAAAAGTAATTTAACTAAGAATAATTTCATGTGTTTGTTTGAGTCCATTGTCAGTGTGACTGCAGCAGGAAAACATTCAAACATGATCCTAAAAAGTTGAATCTGTTCATCTGGACGTAGCGATTTTTTAGTGGGAGAAGGGTACCTTTTACCTGGATTATTGAGCATGCATCAAGAGATTCAAACATGATTTTAAACAAGAATAAATATTAAATTAAACCCTTTCCAATAGCTTGCTTTCTGTACCGTAATTTCCTGTTTACTTCCTGTTTCCTAGTGGTTGAAGCCACCAAGGAAACAAGAGGCAGTGACACGCTGTGTGCCACCTGTCCAGGTAATTGTGATGTTGTGTCTTTGCAGCCAATTGGAGTGCAGGTGGTGAGTATTCAGACAAGTCCTAACGACCGGCTCCTCTGGGCACTCGACAACAGAGGAAGCGTCTTTGTCAGGACCGGGCTCAGCGATGAGATGCCCGTGGGGACGGACTGGGAGCTGGTTCCAGGTACTCACCTGTGTGATGTCATCATGTGCTTACATCTGTCTATGTGTGTGTTTCACTGTGTGTGTGTGTGTGTGTGTGTGTGTGCGTGCAGGTCTGGCTGTGAGTCAGCTGGTCCTCAGCTGTCGGACCGTATGGGTTCGCTGTGTAAACGGAGATTTGGCTCGCCGCTATGGCGTCTCTGACCGAAACCCAGCCGGAGATTACTGGAAGAAGGTCCCCGGCAACGCCAACTGGTTCACTGGTAAGACTGGTTCATACTGTTGAACTTGCACTCATCCCAGGTATGTCTGAGGTGTAACTCAGGTGTGTCTCTCCTTCTCTGCAGTCACGCCGGAGGACGAGTTGTGGGCGGTGACTCTGATTGGTGGATTGTCCCGTCGGCTCACAAAGCTCCTCCCACAGACGCCTAGCAGACCCACCCCCTCAGGCCCCGCCCTCGGAGGGGACGATGTTGATGACGAATGGGAACTGATCTGACCTGTGACATCACAGTGTCACCACTTCCTGTTCCCTTTGGAAAACAGGAAGTGGGCTGTGTGATGTCACAGCTGGACCAACGCTGAGCGAGTGGGTCACTTCCTGTGATGGCTGCTACTCAGGGAGACCAGGTGGCTGCTGGGAAATGAAGTGAACTTTGTTTTATTTCAGTTTTAACAGGAAGCACTTTAATCGCAAAAGGGAGGGGCGGCCACGGCCCCTGAGACCGGCTCTGACCGGACCTGTTCTACTTGGTTCTGTTGGGTTCTAACTTATTCTAACGGGGTCATTCTAACTGGGATATTAGAGGGAAATGTCACCATGTTGAAGCTGCTCCAGTTTCTTCCTCTGAGGCTCATTAAAAGTCTCTGTTACCAAGGTAACAGGCAGGAGCTCCGTCCACTGAGACAGCAGCATGAAAACATGTAAAAATTTAAAAATCCTCCTGAAACTGAATCAAAAGCAAAAATCAGGACTCTAATGGACTGTGGTGTGCCTGCAGTAAGGTTCTGGTCTTGGCCCAGGTTTGTGTCTAGTGGACCTTTAAAAGCCTCCTCATTGTTGCTGACAGCGTTGCCATGGGAACCTGAGCAGCCGTGATGTCATCCTGCTGTGGGTTGATTGGCCAATCAGATTCAGTGTAAACTCACTTGTTGTTTCATCCATTAACTTAATAAATATGTTTAAACACTGAAGCAACGTCATCTTATTGATGCCTATTGATCAGCTTATTGGAGAAAAACTTTCCAGGGTCCGTGGTGAATCCCTTGGAGACAGTAAGGTCCGTTTTCCTCCTAAAATCTCAGTCCTGAGTTCATAAAAACACTGAAGGAGGCGTGGTTGTTAGCTCTGTGACCCCCACAGAAAGAAGGTTACTGATTGGTTCTCCGGCTTCCTCTACAGTCCAAACACTTGCACATTGATTCTAAAGTGTCTGTAGGTGTGAACGATGGTGCGCGTCTGTGTGTGTTAGTCCTGTCATGGACTCCTGAGGTCTCGCCCTGTGAAGCTGAGATAGGCCCCACCCCGTGACCCTAAGCTGGATAAGTGGTTATGATCTTTGAGGCCTTTCACATACAATGTGATAATGGTGCCGCTGCACTCTGAAATCTGTTCTCGATGGATGGCGAACGGTTTCCTGCTGCGTCGAGCAGCACAAGCACACCAGCTGCAGAGCCTTCACACATGCAGTGTGACATACAGTACATGTAAAAACCAAGAGCATGAAGGCAGCGCAGCAGCCAGTGCAACACTGTGTGATGTGTTTTAAACATGAGCAGAAACATCTGTCAGCAGTGATGTTAAATAAGAAAGGAGGACCTGAATTATTTGAAAGTGTCACATGCTGACCCCCACCCCCACCTCCACCTTAATGTCCCCCCAGAGGAAACCCAGGAGGACTGCAGACGGTGTGGTTCTGGATCCAGACTGAAGTGTGTCAGCTGACTTTAATCCTCACACCTGATTGGTCGATAAACTACAATCAGAAACTTCAGGTACTGAAATCTTTACCTGCAGATGATCAATATTCATACTGAGTTAAAAACAAGCAGATCTTCATCACACCTGAGCACACAGAGGTGAGTTTGTCATTGTCTGCGTGTGATGGCAGGAAGCTGATTCACTGACACTTTAATAAAGGCTGACACAAAAAACTTTATTTAAAAGGAAAAGGAGGACAAAGGCAGTGAGGTGCAAGTGAGTCCAGAGGAGGAGTTTTTTCAGGTGAACCAGGATGAAGATGAATGTCTCAGCTCAGGTTGTTGAAGAAGAGAAATGTTTGAGTGTCATTTTATCCTCTGAGATGAAGAACAAAACTTAAGCCGGCAGTTTTTCTGTGTTTGAAACAATAAAACACGTTTATGACGGTTTTTGTTATGAGCAGGAGAGAAAGGAGGAAGAGGAGGAGGGCTACAGAGCTGCTGGAGGTGAAGAGGATCAGATCAGAGGTCAGAGTTCACACAGATGCAGGTTAAAATTAGATTTTTGTCACATCACTGAACCATCATCAGGATCAGAAACACATTCTGGAAGATTCACCTTTTATCACCATCACACTTTACTTAGTTTAATTACAGTGTATTCAGGTTTTATTTGGCATTCTGCTTCCTGTCACGCATTCTCAGGATGCTGCTGTTTCCTGTCTGAGCAGCTGATCAATCAAACTGATTGGCAGGTAAACCTGTATCTCAGGGCTGCTCCATCAGACTCCTCAGGGTCCTAATGCCTGAATCTTTAGTCTATTTACACTTTGTTTACATCAGTGGCAAACTGTCCAATCACAGGAGGGTTTCCATGCAAACATGATGTCACTGCCGGCTGTGCGGCTGCAGGAAGTTGGGCAGCGTGCTGATCCGGTCCGAGCCGAGCCGCACCAAACACCGCAGCGCCTGCAGCAGCAGAGGGGGCGGAGCCACACCGCAGAGCCAGCCAAACACTTCATTTCCCAGCAGGCTTTGCCAGCGCTGTGGCTCATCCTGCAAGCATTGTAACGGCAGCGGTTTGGGCAGAAAGAGCAGCAGGTAGTCGAGGCATTGCTGTGCGTGGCGTCGCTCCGACATATCGCAGGAAATTAGTCTCTGCAGAGCAGCGTCCAGACCGTCGGGTCGTGCACCTTCGATCAGCAGCAGCAGCAAACAGTCAGCATGTGACAGCTCCACCGCCAACTGCATGGCGCTCTTTCCTGCGTCTGCAACGTGTGAGCAGCCGCCACAGCTGTCCAGGTATTCCTGCCGCTCACTCTGCTCCCCACAGTCCTTCAAAGCCGCCATCATCATGCCAAGGATCGCCAAGCGGTCATAGCGCACGGCAACATTCAGGTGTGGCGCTCCACTGCCACGGCAGCAGCAGAAACTGCACCGCGGCGCTCTGAGCGCACTCACTGAGTACCTGTTGAGCAGGTAGCGTGCATAATCCTGGTGGTCGTGTACTAGGGCATAAAGCAGCGCCTCTGATGGCAGGAAGGCTCGTGGGTGGCCATCGTCCCAGCAGAAGACCTCCATGCAGCGCATGTCCTCCAGTAGCCAGACAGGAAGTCGCTCCCGCACAGAGCAGTAGAAGGAGAATGCCGTCCGCTCGCACTGCCGCTGAGATGGAGATGAAGACACGCAGTTGAGCTGAGAGGACAGCAGCCACGGCATCACAGCACACCTGAAGAGGTCTGAGAAGGAGCGAGGAGGTCTGAAGAGGTCTGAGAGGAGCGAGGAGGTCTGAAGAGGTCTGAGAGGTCTGAGGAGGAGCGAGGAGGTCTGAGAGGTCTGAAGACAAGTGAAGAGGTCTGAAGAGGTCTGATGAGGAGCGAGGAGGTCTGAGAGGTCTGAAGACAAGTGAGGAGTTCTGAAGAGGTCTGAGGAGGAGCGAGGAGGTCTGAAGAAGTCTGAGGAGGAGCGAGGAGGTCTGAGAGGTCTGAGGAGGAGCGAGGAGGTCTGAGGAGGAGCGAGGAGGTCTGAGGAGGAGTGAGGAGGTCTGAGTCTACCTGAAGACTCATACGAGTCTGGAGCAGCTGACAGAGAGCTGAACCTGCAGAGTCTCTCAGTCAAACGTTCGTCGTCAGCTCCTCCTCACTTTTATACTTCTCCCCTCTCCCTCAGCAGCTGCCTGCGGGTGTTTATTTTCCACTGAGGGGTGGAGGTGGAGGAGGTGGGTGGAGTTCCTCGCATAGTGAACATTGTGGCCTTCAAACTGCTGACGACAGTAAACAGGAACAGAAACTTTGAGCTGAGCAGACATCAGCTGATCACACAGACATGGATTATTTCTGATTATTGATCAGAGGAACCAGCTCATTTAATTTTTAAACTTTCTGTAAAAAAACAAGACATGAAGTTTTAAATCAAACGCTAAAATTCCTGAAAAATTCTTTTAGAAATGATTAAAGTGACAGGAAACAAGCAAACAGCAGGACCAACTCTCTGCATTAAAGTACAATCTGAAGTACTTTCAGCCTGCTGAGTTCTTCTGTTTACTGCAATATTCCATCAGACACTTCCTGTTGAGGAGCGCCTCCTGCTGGTGACTCACTGTAACTACACACAGATAAAAACCCCCAATCACAGCACAGGAAACAGCTGACAACCTTTTTTCCAACAATATTTTTATTAATTAAATAAAAAAAACAAATCCTGCATCTCACACAGTCTGAATCTCATGTTCAACAGTCATATTATCAGAATTTGAGTTTGTGAAGAACCTCAGCTGCAGGAACTCAACACCAAGTCTGGACCGTTTAACCTGACCATCAAAAGATTTCAACATCTTCCACATGCAGGTTTTTATTCTCAAGAAGCACCCTGTTGAAAACATAAAATATCTCTGGAAAAACATTCTACTGTACTTTAAATTACTGATTCTATCAGTCACTGAATCAGAGACGTCCATCAAAACGTAGAAACATATCAAATGTTTAAACTGAGTAAATTAACCATTTTAATAAAAATAATTTTGAGTTTGATGGCAGCAACACATCTCTAAAGTTGGACAGGTCCATGTTTCCTCTGTGCAGCATCTCCTCTTCTTTAACATCAGTCTGTAAACGTCTGTGAACTGAGAAGAGCAGCTGCTGGACTTTTGGGAGAGGAATGTTGTCTCATTCTTGTCTGATAGAGGATTCTAGCTGCTCAGCAGTCCTGGGTCTTTGTCCTGTTTTTGGTTTCATGATGCTCCAAATGTTCTCAGGTGGTGAAAGGTCTGGACTGCAGGCAGGTCAGTTCAGCAGCTGGACTCTTCTACTATGAAGCCATGCTGCTGGAATAGATGCAGTATGCGGTTTAGCATCGTCCTGCTGAAATATGAAGGCTTCCCTGAAAAAGACGTCGTCTGGATGGAGCAGATGTTGCTCTAAAACCTGTATATACCTTTCAGCATTGATGGAGCCTTTCCAGATGTGCCAGCTGCCAGTTCCATAGGCACTGATGCCCCCTCCATACCATCAGAGATGCAGGCTTTGAACTGAACGCTGATAACGAGCCGGATGGTCCCTCTCCAATTTAGTCCAGAGGACGCGGTGTCCATGTTTGGATCGGTCTGACCTCAGAACAGTTTCCACTCTGCCTCGGTCCATTTTAAATGAGCTTTGGTTCAGAGAAGACGGCAGTGCTTCTGGATCATGTTCACATATGGCTTCTTCTTTGCATGACAGAGCTTTAACCTGCATGTGTTGGATGGCACGGTGAGCTGTGTTCACAGAGAGAGATTTCTGGAAGTGTTCCTGAACCCATGCACTGATTTCTATCACAGAATCATGTTTGTTTGTAATGCAGTGCTGCCTGAAGATCACAGGTTATCATCTGTAAATTAAAAGGTCAAGTAGATTCCTGAAGGGAAAGCACAAACGCCATCCTTGTCAACATGAGGCTGTGTATTAAACAGCAAGCTCACACTTTTGTGTCCTTCCCAAAAAGAAAAAACAGTCCAGCAAATAAGCACCAAAATAATAAAAACCCAAAATTAAAAAAAAAACACCTGTTCCCAGGAATACAAACAAACCAGTTTTTCCGTTCAGTACAAATCTGTATAGTTTTTAACAATGCTGCCATTTGAGGAGCTAGGGAATCCCAGGAACTCCTCCTCATCACTGTCTTCACTGAAGATATCCATAAGTCGTTGCCACTCGAATCGTTCCAACTCCACTGAAGATGGAAAACACTGTTTCAGTCTGGATACATGACCAATTTTCCTATCCTCACCCACATCCTCCAGGACTACATCATAATTCACAGGCTCTACTTGGGTAATTACCCGGGATGGACCATCATTTCAGGGCCAGCTTTGCTGTAAAGGACTTCTTAGCTTTTGGTTAAGGGCAAGAACGCAGCCACACTGTCATTTTTTTTGAGTACCATGTGTCCATGTTGTTGTCATAGTTCCTTTTTTGTCTGAGGCGTCCCTTGTGTTGGTTTTGCTGTGCGAAGTCCTTAAGCTCCTCTAGTTGGGAAACTTTCCCGGGGAATCCGGAGAAAGATTCCTGAGCTATAAGAGCAGATCCAAGGGGCCTCGGAGGATGCGGCCGACATTCAGTTCCATTGTGTGTCTCCTGTGGTCTCCTGCACAGCCAAATTCAAGGTGAAGTCTGGAAGGTAGTTATCCCACTGTTTGTGGTTTTCACCCACATAAAGATGCAATCATGGTTTTTAATGTTCAGTTTATTCTTTCTGTAAGATTAGTTTAAGGGTGATATGCTGACGTCATCCTCTGACGCAGATTCCAAACGGGGCATGTCTCCTTGAAGACAGAAGAGACAAACTGAGATCCCAGGTCTGAGAGGATGTAATCAAGGGCACCCCACATGGTGAGGAGTTCCTGGGTGGATACCTTAAACACTGTTTCTCCTGTGGCTTTCCACAAAGGGTACATTTCAACCCAACAAGAATAGTAATCCACGAACACAACAAGGTATACATTTCCCCTGGAACTTCAATTCAGTTTTATTTATATAGCGCCAAATCACAACAACAGTCACCTCAAGGCGCTTTATATTGTAAGGTAAAGACCCTACAATAATACAGAGAAACCCCAACAATCATCCCCCTATGAGCAAGCACTTGGCAACAGTGTGAAGGAAAAACAGAAGAGGGGCCTGAAAGCTGAAGGCTCTGGCTCCCATTCTACTTTTAAATATCCTAGGAACCACAAGTAAGCCAACAGTCTGAGAGCGAAGTGCTCTATTGGGGTGATATGGTTGTGGCGGGGTGTGGTCTATGGTTCTGCTGGAGAGGAAGGGTGGTGCAGTGGGTTAAGGGGGCAGTGCCAGGGGAGGCTGGCAGGGCAGGTGGGACTAATTTTCTAATTATGCTCTCCCTATTTAGTGATGCCAGGACCTATGAGGAAGGAGAACTGTATGGCTGGAGCTGAAAAGCTATCAAGCTGGAGAACACCAGTATATTACTGTTTACTGTGAATAAACGATTACTGTACGCAAACACTGGCTGTCCCGCTGGGTCCCTGTCCAACACTCTCGTGTTACAGTGCCACTGCGCACCATTTCTGCAAAGAATGTGCACAGCTATTAATGTATTTATAAATGTGTATCAGTATAGCATGCTCAATCTATTTTTCTTTTCTTTTTTTTTTTTTTTTAAAAGAAAGCAGCTCCATCAGCTGCAGCAACGATTCTGCCACAGTCGTCCATGAGACCTCACCTACAGTCACCGAGCCGGGTGCTCAAACATACGTCGGAGAGGAGGAGGATCTTTGCACGAACACATCCACCACCACCATTAGCGACACAGGAGCCCCCAACACACATGCCACGAACCGGAGTGAAGACGCTGCGTTTTCACCAGACTCAGTGTGGACCCACACCACCTCTCCACAACAACAACAACAACAACAACAACAACAACAATGGACTGCTGACAGCTGCACTACCTATGAGGAAGATTTGTGGCGTTTCACAGAATCACCCGACATTGATATGTCAGAGTGGGCCTGCTGACTCTTCAACGTCCCTGAGAAATCACCTGTGGCTGAACCGCTATGGGTCAAAGACATAGACCCACCTTATGTACCCACGTGGTGGTTGGTTTCAGCTTCTGGGTGACACCGTGAGTAAGCACAGGGGGAGCGTGTTTTTTTAAAAAATTTTATTTATTATCATTATTTTTACGGTACAGTGTCACAGAGCGAGTTTGTGACATCAGTGTGACATATGTATTTTCATATATATAATGTTAATGACGCTGCAGGAATAAAATATTAGATATCTTATTTTGTTTTGTGTTATGTTGTCATTGTTAAAGAGAAAGTTGGTTGATATAACAGGTAACCACAAAGCCAACCGTGATTTTAAATTTACCCCATCATCTTGAGGATTGATAACTATAGTTTTTGTTCAAAAGAATAAACTTTTATAGGTTTAGCAACCTTTGAAGTTTTCACTACATCATCCAAGTAGTGATTATTTCACTTTATGACAAATTGTGTAGTTAATGTAAAAACACACACACACACACACAAACAAAAAGCAGACTACTACATTATTTTTCTGGTAGTTATAAGAATTCATAAAACATTCTTATTCAGGATGGAAAACCATATGCATCAAGCTAAAA